>JAEIFX010000555.1:0-47749 GCA_018904325.1 Drosophila murphyi | reverse complement strand
TTTTTAGAAATTTGCTCGATTTTTGAAACAAAACTGCATTTAAAGAAAATGACTTCAGACTCATCTAAAATTATATATTGTATTAATGGCCATATCTCTGTCAAAAAATGGCCCCACTTAAAATATGAAGTTATTTTTAGAAATTTGCTCGATTTTTGAAACAAAACTGCATTTAAAGAAAATGACTTCAGACTCATCTAAAATTATATATTATATTAATGGCCATATCTCCGTCAAAAATGGCCCCACTTAAAATATGAAGTTATTTTTAGAAATTTGCTCGATTTTTTGAAACAAAACTGCATTTAAAGAAAATGACTTCAGACTCATCTAAAATTATATATTGTATTAATGGCCATATCTCCGTCAAAAATGGCCCCACTTAAAATATGAAGTTATTTTTAGAAATTTGCTCGATTTTTGAAACAAAACTGCATTTAAAGAAAATGACTTCAGACTCATCTAAAATTATATATTATATTAATGGCCATATCTCCGTCAAAACTGGCCCCACTTCAAATATGAAGGTACTTTTAGAATTTGCTCGATTTTTTAAACAAAACTGCATTTAAAGAAAATGTCTTCAGACTCATCTAAAATTATATATTATATTAATGGCCATATCTCCGTCAAAAATGGCCCCACTTCAAATATGAAGGTATTTTTAGAAATTGCTCGATTTTTGAAACAAAACTGCATTTAAACGAAAATGACTTCAGACTCATCTAAAATTATATATTGTATTAATGGCCATATCTCCGTCAAAAATGGCCCCACTTCAAAAATGAAGTTATTTTTAGAATTTGCTCGATTTTTGAAACAAAACTGCATTTAAAGAAAATGACTTCAGACTCATCTAAAATTATATATTGTATTAATGGCCATATCTCTGTCAAAAATGGCCCCACTTCAAAAATGAAGGTATTTTTAGAAATTGCTCATTTTGTGAAACAAAACTGCATTTAAACAAAATGACTTCAGACTCATCTAAAATTATATATTGTATTAATGGCCATATCTCTGTCAAAAATGGCCCCACTTCAAATATGGAGTTACTTTTAGAAATTGCTCGATTTTTGAAACAAAACTGCATTTAAAGAAAATGACTTCAGACTCATCTAAAATTATATATTATGTTAATGGCCATATCTCCGTCAAAAATGGCCCCACTCCAATAATGAAGTTATTTTTAGAATTTGCTCGATTTTTGAAACAAAACTGCATTTAAAGAAAATGACTTCAGACTCATCTAAAATTATATATTGTATTAATGGCCATATCTCCGTCAAAAATGGCCCCACTTAAAATATGAAGTTATTTTTAGAATTTGCTCGATTTTTGAAACAAAACTGCATTTAAAGAAAATGACCTTCAGACTCATCTAAAATTATATATTATATTAATGGCCATATCTCTGTCAAAAATGGCCCCACTTTAAAATTTGAAGGTATTTTTAGAATTTGCTCGATTTTTTGAAACAAAACTGCATTTAAAGAAAATGTCTTCAGACTCATCTAAAATTATATATTGTATTAATGGCCATATCTCCGTCAAAAATGGCCCCACTTAAAATATGAAGGTACTTTTAGAAATTGCTCGATTTTTGAAACAAAACTGCATTTAAAGAAAATGTCTTCAGACTCATCTAAAATTATATATTATCCATTAAATATAATGGCTCATTTTAAAAAAACTAATTAAAAACGCACTCATAAAAATTTGGCCTCTGTCAAAAATGGCCCCACATAAAATATGAAGTTGCTTTTAGAATTTGCTCGATTTTTGAAACAAAACTGCATTTAAAGAAAATGTCTTCAGACTCATCTAAAATTATATATTGTATTAATGGCCATATCTAAGTAAAAAATGGCCCCACTTAAAATCTGAAGGTATTTTTTAAATTTGCTCGATTTTTGAAACAAAACTGCATTTAAAGAAAATGACTTCAGACTCATCTAAAATTATATATTGTATTAATGGCCATATCTCCGTCAAAAATGGCCCCACTTAAAATATGAAGTTATTTTTAGAAATTGCTCGATTTTTGAAACAAAATTGCATTTAAAGAAAATGACTTCAGACTCATCTAAAATTATATATTGTATTAATGGCCATATCTCCGTCAAAAATGGCCCCACTTCAAATATGAAGGTATTTTTTAGAATTTGCTCGATTTTTGAAACAAAACTGCATTTAAAGAAAATGACTTCAGACTCATCTAAATTTATATATTATATTAATGGCCATATCTCCGTCAAAAATGGCCCCACTTCAAATATGAAGGTATTTTTAGAATTTGCTCGATTTTTGAAACAAAACTGCATTTAAAGAAAATGACTTCAGACTCATCTAAAATTATATATTGTATTAATGGCCATATCTCCGTCAAAAATGGCCCCACTTAAAAATATGAAGTTATTTTTAGAAATTGCTCGATTTATGAAACAAAACTGCATTTAAAGAAAATGACTTCAGACTCATCTAAAATTATATATTATATTAATGGCCATATCTCTGTCAAAAATGGCCCCACTCCAATAATGAAGTTACTTTTAGAAATTGCTCGATTTTTGAAACAAAACTGCATTTAAAGAAAATGTCTTCAGACTCATCTAAAATTATATATTATATTAATGGCCATATCTCTGTCAAAAATGGCCCCACTTCAAATATGAAGGTATTTTTAGAAATTGCTCGATTTTTGAAACAAAACTGCATTTAAACAAAATGACTTCAGACTCATCTAAAATTATATATTGTATTAATGGCCATATCTCCGTCAAAAATGGCCCCACTTCAAATATGAAGTTATTTTTAGAAATTGCTCGATTTTTGAAACAAAACTGCATTTAAAGAAAATGTCTTCAGACTCATCTAAAATTATATATTGTATTAATGGCCATATCTCCGTCAAAAATGGCCCCACTTAAAATATGAAGGTATTTTTAGAAATTGCTCGATTTTTGAAACAAAACTGCATTTAAAGAAAATGACATCAGACTCATCTAAAATTATATATTTTATTAATGGCCATATCTCCGTCAAAAATGGCCCCACTTCAAATATGAAGGTATTTTTAGAATTTGCTCGATTTTTTAAACAAAACTGCATTTAAAGAAAATGACTTCAGACTCATCTAAAATTATATATTATATTAATGGCCATATCTCTGTCAAAAATGGCCCCACATAAAATATGAAGTTACTTTTAGAATTTGCTCGATTTTTGAAACAAAACTGCATTTAAAGAAAATGTCTTCAGACTCATCTAAAATTATATATTGTATTAATGGCCATATATCCGTCAAAAATGGCCCCACATAAAATATGAAGTTACTTTTAGAAATTGCTCGATTTTTGAAACAAAACTGCATTTAAAGAAAATGACTTCAGACTCATCTAATATTATATATTATATTAATGGCCATATCTCCGTCAAAAATGGCCCCATTTTTGAAACAAAACTGCATTTAAAGAAAATGTCTTCAGACTCATCTAAAATTATATATTGTATTAATGGCCATATCTCCGTCAAAAATGGCCCCACTTAAAATATGAAGTTACTTTTAGAAATTGCTGGATTTTTGAAACAAAACTGCATTTAAAGAAAATGTCTTCAGACTCATCTAAAATTATATATTATCTCCATTAAATATGAAGGTATTTTTAGAATTTGCTCGATTTTTGAAACAAAACTTCAATTAAACAAAACGACTTCAGACTCATATAAAATTATATTCTGTATTAATGGCTTTATCTCTGTCAAAAATGGCCCCACATAAAATATGAAGTTGCCTTTAGAATTTGCTCGATTTTTGAAACAGAACTGCATTTAAAGAAAATGTCTTCAGACTCATCTAAAATAATATATTGTATTAATGGCCATATCTAAGTAAAAAATGGCCCCACTTAAAATCTGAAGGTATTTTTTAAATTTGCTCGATTTTTGAAACAAAACTGCATTTAAAGAAAATGACTTCAGACTCATCTAAAATTGTATATTGTATTAATGGCCATATCTCCGTCAAAAATGGCCCCACATAAAATATGAAGTTACTTTTAGAAATTGCTCGATTTTTGAAACAAAATTGCTTTTAAAGAAAATGACTTCAGACTCATCTAATATTATATATTATATTAATGGCCATATCTCCGTCAAAAATGGCCCCACTTCAAATATGAAGGTATTTTTAGAATTTGCTCGATTTTTGAAACAAAACTGCATTTAAAGAAAATGTCTTCAGACTCATCCAAATTTATATATTATATTAATGGCCATATCTCCGTCAAAAATGGCCCCACTTCAAACATGAAGGTATTTTTAGAATTTGCTCGATTTTTGAAACAAAACTGAATTTAAACAAAATGACTACAGACTCATCTAAAATTATATATTGTATTAATGGCCATATCTCCGTCAAAAATGGCCCCACGCCAATAATGAAGTTATTTTTATACTTTGCTCGATTTATGAATCAAAACTGCATTTAAAGAAAATGACTTCAGACTCATCTAAAATTATATATTATATTAATGGCCATATCTCTGTCAAAAATGGGCCCACTCCAATAATAAAGTTACTTTTAGAAATTGCTCGATTTTTTAAACAAAACTGCATTTAAACAAAATGACTTCAGACTCATCTAAAATTATATATTATATTAATGGCCATATCTCTGTCAAAATTGGCCCTACTTCAAATATGAAGGTATTTTTAGAAATTGCTCGATTTGTGAAACAAAACTGCATTTATACAAAATGACTTCAGACTCACCCAAAGTTATATATTGTATTAATGGCCATATCTCTGTCAAAAATGGCCCCACTTCAAATATGGAGTTACTTTTAGAAATTGCTCGATTTTTAAACAAAACTGCATTTAAAGAAAATGTCTTCAGACTCATCCAAGATTATTTATTGTATTAATGGCCATATCTCTGTCAAAAATAGTCCCACTTCAAATATGAAGGTATTTTTAGAAATTGCTCGATTTGTGAGACAAAACTGCATTTAAACAAAATGACTTCAGACTCATCTAAAGTTATATATTTTATTAATGGCCATATCTCTGTCAAAAATGGCCCCATTTCAAATATGGAGTTACTTTTAGAAATTGCTCGATTTTTTAAACAAAACTGCATTTAAAGAAAATGACTTCAGACTCGTCTAAAATTATATATTATGTTAATGGCCATATCTCTGTCAAAAATGGCCCCACGCCAATAATGAAGTTATTTTTAGACTTTGCTCGATTTTTGAAACAAAACTGCATTAAAACAAAATGACTTCAGACTCATCTAAAATTATATATTGTATTAATGGCCATATCTCCATCAAAAATGGCGCCACATAAAATATGAAGTTATTTTTATACTTTGCTCGATTTATGAATCAAAACTGCATTTAAAGAAAATGACTTTAGACTCATCTAAAATTATATATTATATTAATGGCCATATCTCTGTCAAAAATGGCCCCACTTAAAATCTGAAGGTATTTTTAGAATTTGCCCGATTTTTGAAACAAAACTGCATTTAAAGAAAATGTCTTCAGACTCATCTAAAATTATATATTGTATTAATGGCCATATCTCCGTCAAAAATGGCCCCACTTAAAATATGAAGTTATTTTTAGAAATTGCTGGATTTTTGAAACAAAACTGCATTTAAAGAAAATGTCTTCAGACTCATCTAAAATTATATATTGTATTAAAATCTCCGTCAAAAATGCCCAAAATATGAAGGTATTTTTAGAATTTGCTCGATTTTTGAAACAAAACTGCATTTAAACAAAATGACTTCAGACTCATCTAAAATTATATTTTGTATTAATGGCCTTATCTCTGTCAAAAATGGCCCCACATAAAATATGAAGTTACTTTTAGAATTTGCTCGATTTTTGAAACAAAACTGCATTTAAAGAAAATGTCTTCAGACTCATCTAAAATTATATATTGTATTAATGGCCATATCTCCGTCAAAAATGGCCCCACTTAAAATATGAAGTTACTTTTAGAAATTGCTCGATTTTTGAAACAAAACTGCATTTAAAGAAAATGACTTCAGACTCATCTAAAATTATATATTGTATTAATGGCCATATCTCCGTCAAAAATGGCCCCACTTCAAATATGAAGGTATTTTTAGAAATTTGCTCGATTTTTGAAACAAAACTGCATTTAAAGAAAATGACTTCAGACTCATCTAAAATTATATATTGTATTAATGGCCATATCTCCGTCAAAAATGGCCCCACTTAAAATATGAAGTTACTTTTAGAAATTTGCTCGATTTTTTGAAACAAAACTGCATTTAAAGAAAATGACTTCAGACTCATCTAAAATTATATATTATATTAATGGCCATATCTCCGTCAAAAATGGCCCCACTTCAAATATGAAGTTATTTTTAGAATTTGCTCGATTTTTGAAACAAAACTGCATTTAAAGAAAATGACTTCAGACTCATCTAAAATTATATATTGTATTAATGGCCATATCTCCGTCAAAAATGGCCCCACTTCAAATATGAAGGTATTTTTAGAATTTGCTCGATTTTTGAAACAAAACTGCATTTAAAGAAAATGACTTCAGACTCATCTAAAATTATATATTGTATTAATGGCCATATCTCCGTCAAAAAATGGCCCCACTTCAAATATGAAGGTATTTTTAGAAATTGCTCGATTTTTTGAAACAAAACTGCATTTAAAGAAAATGACTTCAGACTCATCTAAAATTATATATTATATTAATGGCCATATCTCCGTCAAAAATGGCCCCACTTCAAATATGAAGGTATTTTTAGAATTTGCTCGATTTTTGAAACAAAACTGCATTTAAAGAAAATGACTTCAGACTCATCTAAAATTATATATTGTATTAATGGCCATATCTCCGTCAAAAATGGCCCCACTTCAAATATGAAGGTACTTTTAGAATTTGCTCGATTTTTGAAACAAAACTGCATTTAAAGAAAATGACTTCAGACTCATCTAAAATTATATATTGTATTAATGGCCATATCTCCGTCAAAAATGGCCCCACTTCAAATATGAAGGTATTTTTAGAAATTGCTCGATTTTTTGAAACAAAACTGCATTTAAAGAAAATGACTTCAGACTCATCTAAAATTATATATTGTATTAATGGCCATATCTCCGTCAAAAATGGCCCCACTCCAAATATGAAGTTATTTTTAGAATTTGCTCGATTTTTGAAACAAAACTGCATTTAAAGAAAATGACTTCAGACTCATCTAAAATTATATATTATATTAATGGCCATATCTCTGTCAAAAATGGCCCCACTTCAAAAATGAAGTTATTTTTAGAATTTGCTCGATTTTTGAAACAAAACTGCATTTAAAGAAAATGACTTCAGACTCATCTAAAATTATATATTGTATTAATGGCCATATCTCTGTCAAAAATGGCCCCACTTCAAATATGAAGGTATTTTTAGAAATTGCTCGATTTTTGAAACAAAACTGCATTTAAAGAAAATGACTTCAGACTCATCTAAAATTATATATTGTATTAATGGCCATATCTCTGTCAAAAATGGCCCCACTTCAAATATGAAGTTATTTTTAGAAATTGCTCGATTTTTGAAACAAAACTGCATTTAAAGAAAATGACTTCAGACTCATCTAAAATTATATATTGTATTAATGGCCATATCTCCGTCAAAAATGGCCCCACTTCAAATATGAAGTTATTTTTAGAAATTGCTCGATTTTTGAAACAAAACTGCATTTAAAGAAAATGACTTCAGACTCATCTAAAATTATATATTGTATTAATGGCCATATCTCCGTCAAAAATGGCCCCACTTAAAATATGAAGTTATTTTTAGAAATTGCTCGATTTTTGAAACAAAACTGCATTTAAAGAAAATGACTTCAGACTCATCTAAAATTATATATTATATTAATGGCCATATCTCCGTCAAAAATGGCCCCACTTCAAATATGAAGGTATTTTTAGAATTTGCTCGATTTTTGAAACAAAACTGCATTTAAAGAAAATGACTTCAGACTCATCTAAAATTATATATTGTATTAATGGCCATATCTCCGTCAAAAATGGCCCCACTTCAAATATGAAGTTATTTTTAGAATTTGCTCGATTTTTGAAACAAAACTGCATTTAAAGAAAATGACTTCAGACTCATCTAAAATTATATATTATATTAATGGCCATATCTCCGTCAAAAATGGCCCCACTTCAAAAATGGAAGTTACTTTTAGAAATTGCTCGATTTTTTAAACAAAACTGCATTTAAACAAAATGACTTCAGACTCATCTAAAATTATATATTATATTAATGGCCATATCTCTGTCAAAAATGGCCCCACTTCAAATATGAAGGTATTTTTAGAATTTGCTCGATTTTTGAAACAAAACTGCATTTAAACAAAATGACTTCAGACTCATCTAAAATTATATATTGTATTAATGGCCATATCTCCGTCAAAAATGGCCCCACTTCAAATATGAAGTTATTTTTAGAATTTGCTCGATTTTTGAAACAAAACTGCATTTAAAGAAAATGACTCTTCAGACTACAATCTAAAATTATATATTGTATTAATGGCCATATCTCCGTCAAAAATGGCCCCACTTCAAATATGAAGGTATTTTTAGAATTTGCTCGATTTTTGAAACAAAACTGCATTTAAAGAAAATGACTTCAGACTCATCTAAAATTATATATTGTATTAATGGCCATATCTCTGTCAAAAATGGCCCCACTTCAAATATGAAGTTACAAATTGTCGATTTTTAAACAAAACTGCATTTAAAGAAAATGACTTCAGACCATCTAAAATTATATATTATGTTAATGGCCATATCTCTTAAAAAAACCCCCCTTTAATAAGAAGGTATTTTTTAGAATTTGCTCGATTTTTGAAACAAAACTGCATTTAAACAAAATGACTTCAGACTCATCTAAAATTATATATTGTATTAATGGCCATATCTCTTCATCAAAAATGGCCCCACTTAAAATATGAAGGTATTTTTAGAATTTGCTCGATTTTTGAAACAAAACTGCATTTAAAGAAAATGACTTCAGACTCATCTAAAATTATATATTATATTAATGGCCATATCTCTGTCAAAAATGGCCCCACTTAAAATATGAAGGTATTTTTAGAATTTGCTCGATTTTTGAAACAAAACTGCATTTAAAGAAAATGACTTCAGACTCATCTAAAATTATATATTGTATTAATGGCCATATCTCCGTCAAAAATGGCCCCACTTAAAATATGAAGTTACTTTTAGAAATTGCTCGATTTTTGAAACAAAACTGCATTTAAAGAAAATGTCTTCAGACTCATCTAAAATTATATATTAATCTCCATTCAAATATGAAGGTATTTTTAGAATTTGCTCGATTTTTGAAACAAAACTGCATTTAAACAAAATGACTTCAGACTCATCTAAAATTATATATTGTATTAATGGCCATATCTCTGTCAAAAATGGCCCCACTTAAAATATGAAGTTACTTTTAGAATTTGCTCGATTTTTGAAACAAAACTGCATTTAAAGAAAATGACTTCAGACTCATCTAAAATTATATATTGTATTAATGGCCATATCTCAAATCAAAAATGAAAGGTATTTTTTAATTTGCGATTTTTTTGAAACAAAACTGCATTTAAAGAAAATGACTTCAGACTCATCTAAAATTATATATTATATTAATGGCCATATCTCCGTCAAAAATGGCCCACTCAAAATATGAAGTTACTTTTAGAAATTGCTCGATTTTTGAAACAAAACTGCATTTAAAGAAAATGCATAAAAATGACTTCAGACTCATCTAAAATTATATATTGTATTAATGGCCATATCTCCGTCAAAAATGGCCCCACTTAAAATATGAAGTTATTTTTAGAAATTGCTCGATTTTTGAAACAAAACTGCATTTAAAGAAAATGACTTCAGACTCATCTAAAATTATATATTATATTAATGGCCATATCTCCGTCAAAAATGGCCCCACTTAAAATATGAAGGTATTTTTAGAATTTGCCCGATTTTTGAAACAAAACTGCATTTAAAGAAAATGTCTTCAGACTCATCTAAAATTATATATTGTATTAATGGCCATATCTCCGTCAAAAATGGCCCCACATAAAATATGAAGTTATTTTTAGAATAAATTGCTCGATTTTTGAAACAAAACTGCATTTAAAGAAAATGACTTCAGACTCATCTAAAATTATATATTATATTAATGGCCATATCTCCGTCAAAAATGGCCCCACTTAAAATATGAAGGTATTTTTAGAATTTGCTCGATTTTTGAAACAAAACTGCATTTAAAGAAAATGACTTCAGACTCATCTAAAATTATATATTGTATTAATGGCCATATCTCCGTCAAAAATGGCCCCACATAAAATATGAAGTTACTTTTAGAATTTGCTCGATTTTTTGAAACAAAACTGCATTTAAAGAAAATGACTTCAGACTCATCTAAAATTATATATTATATTAATGGCCATATCTCCGTCAAAAATGGCCCCACTTCAAATATGAAGGTATTTTTAGAATTTGCTCGATTTTTGAAACAAAACTGCATTTAAAGAAAATGACTTCAGACTCATCTAAAATTATATATTGTATTAATGGCCATATCTCTGTCAAAAATGGCCCCACTTAAAATATGAAGGTATTTTTTAAATTTGCTCGATTTTTGAAACAAAACTGCATTTAAAGAAAATGACTTCAGACTCATCTAAAATTATATATTGTATTAATGGCCATATCTCCGTCAAAAATGGCCCCACATAAAATATGAAGGTATTTTTAGAATTTGCTCGATTTTTGAAACAAAACTGCATTTAAAGAAAATGACTTCAGACTCATCTAAAATTATATATTGTATTAATGGCCATATCTCCGTCAAAAATGGCCCCACTTCAAATATGAAGTTATTTTTAGAAATTTGCTCGATTTTTGAAACAAAACTGCATTTAAAGAAAATGTCTTCAGACTCATCTAAAATTATATATTGTATTAATGGCCATATCTCCGTCAAAAATGGCCCCACTTAAAATATGAAGGTATTTTTAGAAATTGCTCGATTTTTGAAACAAAACTGCATTTAAACAAAATGACTTCAGACTCATCTAAAATTATATATTGTATTAATGGCCATATCTCTGTCAAAAATGGCCCCACTTCAAATATGAAGTTACTTTTTAGAAATTGCTCGATTTTTGAAACAAAACTGCATTTAAAGAAAATGACTTCAGACTCATCTAAAATTATATATTGTATTAATGGCCATATCTCCGTCAAAAATGGCCCCACTTAAAATATGAAGGTATTTTTAGAATTTGCTCGATTTTTGAAACAAAACTGCATTTAAAGAAAATGACTTCAGACTCATCTAAAATTATATATTGTATTAATGGCCATATCTCCGTCAAAAATGGCCCCCACTCCAAATATGAAGTTATTTTTAGAAATTTGCTCGATTTTTGAAACAAAACTGCATTTAAAGAAAATGACTTCAGACTCATCTAAAATTATATATTATATTAATGGCCATATCTCTGTCAAAAATGGGCCCACTTCAAATATGAAGGTATTTTTAGAATTTGCTCGATTTTTGAAACAAAACTGCATTTAAACAAAATGACTTCAGACTCATCTAAAATTATATATTGTATTAATGGCCATATCTCTGTCAAAAACCATTCAAATATGAAGTTACTTTTAGAATTTGCTCGATTTTTGAAACAAAACTGCATTTAAAGAAAATGTCTTCAGACTCATCTAAAATTATATATTGTATTAATGGCCATATCTCCGTCAAAAATGGCCCCACTTAAAATATGAAGTTATTTTTAGAATTTGCTCGATTTTTGAAACAAAACTGCATTTAAAGAAAATGACTTCAGACTCATCTAAAATTATATATTATATTAATGGCCATATCTCCGTCAAAAATGGCCCCACTTCAAAAATGAAGTTACTTTTTAGAAATTGCTCGATTTTTGAAACAAAACTGCATTTAAAGAAAATGACTTCAGACTCATCTAAAATTATATATTATATTAATGGCCATATCTCCGTCAAAAATGGCCCCACTTCAAATATGAAGTTACTTTTAGAAATTGCTCGATTTTTGAAACAAAACTGCATTTAAAGAAAATGACTTCAGACTCATCTAAAATTATATATTATATTAATGGCCATATCTCTGTCAAAAATGGCCCCACTTCAAATATGAAGGTATTTTTAGAATTTGCTCGATTTTTGAAACAAAACTGCATTTAAAGAAAATGTCTTCAGACTCATCTAAAATTATATATTGTATTAATGGCCATATCTCCGTCAAAAATGGCCCCACTTCAAATATGAAGTTACTTTTAGAAATTGCTCGATTTTTGAAACAAAACTGCATTTAAAGAAAATGACTTCAGACTCATCTAAAATTATATATTGTATTAATGGCCATATCTCCGTCAAAAATGGCCCCACTTCAAAAATGAAGTTATTTTTAGAATTTGCTCGATTTTTGAAACAAAACTGCATTTAAAGAAAATGACTTCAGACTCATCTAAAATTATATATTGTATTAATGGCCATATCTCCGTCAAAAATGGCCCCACATAAAATATGAAGTTATTTTTAGAATTTGCTCGATTTTTGAAACAAAACTGCATTTAAAGAAAATGACTTCAGACTCATCTAAAATTATATATTATATTAATGGCCATATCTCTGTCAAAAATGGCCCCACTTAAAATATGAAGGTATTTTTAGAATTTGCTCGATTTTTGAAACAAAACTGCATTTAAAGAAAATGTCTTCAGACTCATCTAAAATTATATATTGTATTAATGGCCATATCTCCGTCAAAAATGGCCCCACTTAAAATATGAAGTTACTTTTAGAAATTGCTCGATTTTTGAAACAAAACTGCATTTAAAGAAAATGTCTTCAGACTCATCTAAAATTATATATTATATTAATGGCCATATCTCCGTCAAAAATGGCCCCACTTAAAATATGAAGGTATTTTTAGAATTTGCTCGATTTTTGAAACAAAACTGCATTTAAAACAAAATGACTTCAGACTCATCTAAAATTATATATTGTATTAATGGCCATATCTCCGTCAAAAATGGCCCCACTTAAAATATGAAGGTATTTTTAGAATTTGCTCGATTTTTAAACAAAACTGCATTTAAAGAAAATGTCTTCAGACTCATCTAAAATTATATATTGTATTAATGGCCATATCTCCGTCAAAAATGGCCCCACTTAAAATATGAAGGTATTTTTAGAATTTGCTCGATTTTTGAAACAAAACTGCATTTAAAGAAAATGACTTCAGACTCATCTAAAATTATATATTGTATTAATGGCCATATCTCCGTCAAAAATGGCCCCACTTCAAATATGAAGGTATTTTTAGAATTTGCTCGATTTTTAAAACAAAACTGCATTTAAAGAAAATGTCTTCAGACTCATCTAAAATTATATATTGTATTAATGGCCATATTCTCCGTCAAAAATGGCCCCACTTCAAATATGAAGGTATTTTTAGAAATTGCTCGATTTTGGAAACAAAACTGCATTTAAACAAAATGTTTAATCTTATCTTATATTTTGTATTATAATGGCCATATCTCCGTCAAAAATGGCCCCACTTCAAATATGAAGGTACTTTTAGAAATTGCTCGATATTTTGAAACAAAACTGCATTTAAAGAAAATGACTTCAGACTCATCTAAAATTATATATTGTATTAATGGCCATATCTCCGTCAAAAATGGCCCCACATAAAATATGAAGTTACTTTTAGAAATTGCTCGATTTTTGAAACAAAACTGCATCTAAAGAAAATGACTTCAGACTCATCTTAAATTATATATTGTATTAATGGCCATATCTCCGTCAAAAATGGCCCCACGCCAAAAATGAAGTTATTTTTATACTTTGCTCGATTTATGAATCAAAACTGCATTTAAAGAAAATGACTTCAGACTCATCTAAAATGATATATTATATTAATGGCCATATCTCTGTCAAAAATGGGCCCACTCCAATAATAAAGTTACTTTTAGAAATTGCTCGATTTTGTAAACAAAACTGCATTTAAACAAAATGACTTCAGACTCATCTAAAATTATATATTATATTAATGGCCATATCTCTGTCAAAATTGGCCCCACTTCAAATATGAAGGTATTTTTAGAAATTTCTCGATTTGTGAAACAAAACTGCATTTATACAAAATGACTTCAGACTCACCTAAAGTTATATATTGTATTAATGGCCATATCTCTGTCAAAAATGGCCCCACTTCAAATATGGAGTTACTTTTAGAAATTGCTCGATTTTTAAACAAAACTGCATTTAAAGAAAATGACTTCAGACTCATCTAAAATTATATATTGTATTAATGGCCATATCTCCGTCAAAAATGGCCCCACGCCAAAAATGAAGTTATTTTTATACTTTGCTCGATTTATGAATCAAAACTGCATTTAAAGAAAATGACTTCAGACTCATCTAAAATTGTATATTGTATTAATGGCCATATCTCCGTCAAAAATGGCCCCACATAAAATATGAGGTTACTTTTAGAAATTGCTCGATTTTTGAAACAAAACTGCTTTTAAAGAAAATGTCTTCAGACTCATCTAATAATTATATATTATATTAATGGCCATATCTCCGTCAAAAATGGCCCCACTTCAAAAATGAAGGTATTTTTAGAATTTGCTCGATTTTTAAAACAAAACTGCATTTAAAGAAAATGTCTTCAGACTCATCCAAATTTATATATTATATTAATGGCCATATCTCCGTCAAAAATGGCCCCACTTCAAACATGAAGGTATTTTTAGAATTTGCTCGATTTTTGAAACAAAACTGAATTTAAACGAAATGACTACAGACTCATCTAAAATTATATATTGTATTAATGGCCATATCTCCGTCAAAAATGGCCCCACGCCAATAATGAAGTTATTTTTATACTTTGCTCGATTTATGAATCAAAACTGCATTTAAAGAAAATGACTTCAGACTCATCTAAAATTATATATTATATTAATGGCCATATCTCTGTCAAAAATGGGCCCACTCCAATAATAAAGTTACTTTTAGAAATTGCTCGATTTTTTAAACAAAACTGCATTTAAACAAAATGACTTCAGACTCATCTAAAATTATATATTATATTAATGGCCATATCTCTGTCAAAATTGGCCCTACTTCAAATATGAAGGTATTTTTAGAAATTGCTCGATTTGTGAAACAAAACTGCATTTATACAAAATGACTTCAGACTCACCTAAAGTTATATATTGTATTAATGGCCATATCTCTGTCAAAAATGGCCCCACTTCAAATATGGAGTTACTTTTAGAAATTGCTCGATTTTTAAACAAAACTGCATTTAAAGAAAATGTCTTCAGACTCATCCAAGATTATTTATTGTATTAATGGCCATATCTCTGTCAAAAATAGTCCCACTTCAAATATGAAGGTATTTTTAGAAATTGCTCGATTTGTGAGACAAAACTGCATTTAAACAAAATGACTTCAGACTCACCTAAAGTTATATATTGTATTAATGGCCATATCTCTGTCAAAAATGGCCCCACTTCAAATATGGAGTTACTTTTAGAAATTGCTCGATTTTAAAACAAAACTGCATTTAAAGAAAATGTCTTCAGACTCATCCAAATTTATATATTATATTAATGGCCATATCTCCGTCAAAAATGGCCCCACTTCAAACATGAAGGTATTTTTAGAATTTGCTCGATTTTTGAAACAAAACTGAATTTAAACGAAATGACTACAGACTCATCTAAAATTATATATTGTATTAATGGCCATATCTCCGTCAAAAATGGCCCCACGCCAATAATGAAGTTATTTTTATATTTTGCTCGATTTATGAATCAAAACTGCATTTAAAGAAAATGACTTCAGACTCATCTAAAATTATATATTATATTAATGGCCATATCTCTGTCAAAAATGGGCCCACTCCAATAATAAAGTTACTTTTAGAAATTGCTCGATTTTTTAAACAAAACTGCATTTAAACAAAATGACTTCAGACTCATCTAAAATTATATATTATATTAATGGCCATATCTCTGTCAAAATTGGCCCTACTTCAAATATGAAGGTATTTTTAGAAATTGCTCGATTTGTGAAACAAAACTGCATTTATACAAAATGACTTCAGACTCACCTAAAGTTATATATTGTATTAATGGCCATATCTCTGTCAAAAATGGCCCCACTTCAAATATGGAGTTACTTTTAGAAATTGCTCGATTTTTAAACAAAACTGCATTTAAAGAAAATGTCTTCAGACTCATCCAAGATTATTTATTGTATTAATGGCCATATCTCTGTCAAAAATAGTCCCACTTCAAATATGAAGGTATTTTTAGAAATTGCTCGATTTGTGAGACAAAACTGCATTTAAACAAAATGACTTCAGACTCATCTAAAGTTATATATTTTATTAATGGCCATATCTCTGTCAAAAATGGCCCCATTTCAAATATGGAGTTACTTTTAGAAATTGCTCGATTTTTTAAACAAAACTGCATTTAAAGAAAATGACTTCAGACTCGTCTAAAATTATATATTATGTTAATGGCCATATCTCTGTCAAAAATGGCCCCACGCCAATAATGAAGTTATTTTTAGACTTTGCTCGATTTTTGAAACAAAACTGCATTAAAACAAAATGACTTCAGACTCATCTAAAATTATATATTGTATTAATGGCCATATCTCCATCAAAAATGGCCCCACATAAAATATGAAGTTATTTTTATACTTTGCTCGATTTATGAATCAAAACTGCATTTAAAGAAAATGACTTTAGACTCATCTAAAATTATATATTATATTAATGGCCATATCTCTGTCAAAAATGGCCCCACTTAAAATCTGAAGGTATTTTTAGAATTTGCCCGATTTTTGAAACAAAACTGCATTTAAAGAAAATGTCTTCAGACTCATCTAAAATTATATATTGTATTAATGGCCATATCTCCGTCAAAAATGGCCCCACTTAAAATATGAAGTTACTTTTAGAAATTGCTGGATTTTAAACAAAACTGCAAAAAAACTGCATTTAAAGAAAATGCTTCAGACTCATCTAAAATTATATATTATATTAAATGGGTATCAAACCCCACTAAAAAGTATTTTTAGAATTTGCTCGATTTTTGAAACAAAACTGCATTTAAACAAAATGTCTTCAGACTCATCTAAAATTATATTTTATTATATCTCCACTCAAAATATGAAGGTATTTTTAGAATTTGCTCGATTTTTGAAACAAAACTGCATTTAAAGAAAATGACTTCAGACTCATCTAAAATTATATATTGTATTAATGGCCATATCTCTGTCAAAAATGGCCCCACTTAAAATATGAAGTTACTTTTTAGAAATTTGCTCGATTTTTTGAAACAAAACTGCATTTAAAGAAAATGACTTCAGACTCATCTAAAATTATATATTGTATTAATGGCCATATCTCCGTCAAAAATGGCCCCACTTAAAATATGAAGTTACTTTTTAGAAATTGCTCGATTTTTGAAACAAAACTGCATTTAAAGAAAATGACTTCAGACTCATCTAAAATTATATATTATATTAATGGCCATATCTCCGTCAAAAATGGCCCCACTTCAAATATGAAGGTATTTTTAGAATTTGCTCGATTTTTAAAACAAAACTGCATTTAAAGAAAATGACTTCAGACTCATCTAAAATTATATATTGTATTAATGGCCATATCTCCGTCAAAAATGGCCCCACTTCAAAATATGAAGTTATTTTTAGAAATTGCTCGATTTTTGAAACAAAACTGCATTTAAAGAAAATGACTTCAGACTCATCTAAAATTATATATTATATTAATGGCCATATCTCTGTCAAAAATGGCCCCACTTCAAATATGAAGGTATTTTTAGAATTTGCTCGATTTTTGAAAACAAAACTGCATTTAAAGAAAATGACTTCAGACTCATCTAAAATTATATATTGTATTAATGGCCATATCTCTGTCAAAAATGGCCCCACTTCAAAATATGAAGGTACTTTTTAGAAATTTGCTCGATTTTTGAAACAAAACTGCATTTAAAGAAAATGACTTCAGACTCATCTAAAATTATATATTGTATTAATGGCCATATCTCCGTCAAAAATGGCCCCACATAAAATATGAAGTTACTTTTTAGAAATTGCTCGATTTTTGAAACAAAACTGCATTTAAAGAAAATGACTTCAGACTCATCTAAAATTATATATTATATTAATGGCCATATCTCCGTCAAAAATGGCCCCACTTCAAATATGAAGGTATTTTTAGAATTTGCTCGATTTTTAAAACAAAACTGCATTTAAAGAAAATGACTT
The DNA here is from genome assembly GCA_018904325.1 of Drosophila murphyi. Lineage (NCBI taxonomy): Eukaryota > Metazoa > Arthropoda > Insecta > Diptera > Drosophilidae > Drosophila > Drosophila murphyi. Next base: position 29,306 of record JAEIFX010000555.1, on the reverse strand, counting down.
CAGACTCATCTAAAATTATATATTGTATTAATGGCCATATCTCCGTCAAAAATGGCCCCACTTCAAATATGAAGGTATTTTTAGAAATTTGCTCGATTTTTGAAACAAAACTGCATTTAAAGAAAATGACTTCAGACTCATCTAAAATTATATATTGTATTAATGGCCATATCTCCGTCAAAAATGGCCCCACTTAAAATATGAAGGTATTTTTAGAAATTTGCTCGATTTTTGAAACAAAACTGCATTTAAAGAAAATGACTTCAGACTCATCTAAAATTATATATTGTATTAATGGCCATATCTCCGTCAAAAATGGCCCCACTTCAAAATATGAAGGTACTTTTTAGAAATTGCTCGATTTTTGAAACAAAACTGCATTTAAAGAAAATGACTTCAGACTCATCTAAAATTATATATTGTATTAATGGCCATATCTCCGTCAAAAATGGCCCCACTTCAAAATATGAAGGTATTTTTAGAAATTTGCTCGATTTTTGAAACAAAACTGCATTTAAAGAAAATGACTTCAGACTCATCTAAAATTATATATTATATTAATGGCCATATCTCCGTCAAAAATGGCCCCACTTCAAATATGAAGGTACTTTTTAGAATTTGCTCGATTTTTGAAACAAAACTGCATTTAAAGAAAATGACTTCAGACTCATCTAAAATTATATATTGTATTAATGGCCATATCTCCGTCAAAAATGGCCCCACTTCAAATATGAAGGTACTTTTTAGAATTTGCTCGATTTTTGAAACAAAACTGCATTTAAAGAAAATGACTTCAGACTCATCTAAAATTATATATTGTATTAATGGCCATATCTCCGTCAAAAATGGCCCCACTTCAAATATGAAGTTATTTTTAGAATTTGCTCGATTTTTGAAACAAAACTGCATTTAAAGAAAATGACTTCAGACTCATCTAAAATTATATATTGTATTAATGGCCATATCTCCGTCAAAAAATGGCCCCACTTCAATAATGAAGTTATTTTTAGAATTTGCTCGATTTTTTAAACAAAACTGCATTTAAAGAAAATGACTTCAGACTCATCTAAAATTATATATTATATTAATGGCCATATCTCCGTCAAAAATTGGCCCCACTTCAAATATGAAGGTACTTTTTAGAAATTTGCTCGATTTTTGAAACAAAACTGCATTTAAAGAAAATGACTTCAGACTCATCTAAAATTATATATTGTATTAATGGCCATATCTCCGTCAAAAATGGCCCCACTTCAAATATGAAGGTATTTTTAGAATTTGCTCGATTTTGTGAAACAAAACTGCATTTAAAGAAAATGACTTCAGACTCATCTAAAATTATATATTGTATTAATGGCCATATCTCCGTCAAAAATGGCCCCACTTCAAATATGGAGTTACTTTTTAGAAATTTGCTCGATTTTTGAAACAAAACTGCATTTAAAGAAAATGACTTCAGACTCATCTAAAATTATATATTGTATTAATGGCCATATCTCTGTCAAAAATGGCCCCACTTCAAATATGAAGTTACTTTTTAGAAATTGCTCGATTTTTGAAACAAAACTGCATTTAAAGAAAATGACTTCAGACTCATCTAAAATTATATATTATATTAATGGCCATATCTCCGTCAAAAATGGCCCCACTTCAAATATGAAGTTATTTTTAGAATTTGCTCGATTTTTGAAAACAAAACTGCATTTAAAGAAAATGACTTCAGACTCATCTAAAATTATATATTATATTAATGGCCATATCTCTGTCAAAAATGGCCCCACTTCAAATATGAAGTTATTTTTAGAAATTGCTCGATTTTTGAAACAAAACTGCATTTAAACAAAATGACTTCAGACTCATCTAAAATTATATATTGTATTAATGGCCATATCTCTGTCAAAAATGGCCCCACTTCAAATATGAAGGTATTTTTAGAAATTTGCTCGATTTTTTGAAACAAAACTGCATTTAAAGAAAATGACTTCAGACTCATCTAAAATTATATATTGTATTAATGGCCATATCTCTGTCAAAAATGGCCCCACTTCAAATATGAAGTTACTTTTTAGAAATTGCTCGATTTTTGAAACAAAACTGCATTTAAAGAAAATGACTTCAGACTCATCTAAAATTATATATTGTATTAATGGCCATATCTCCGTCAAAAATGGCCCCACTTCAAATATGAAGTTATTTTTAGAATTTGCTCGATTTTTGAAACAAAACTGCATTTAAAGAAAATGACTTCAGACTCATCTAAAATTATATATTATATTAATGGCCATATCTCTGTCAAAAATGGCCCCACTTCAAATATGAAGGTATTTTTAGAAATTTGCTCGATTTTTGAAACAAAACTGCATTTAAAAAAATGACTTCAGACTCATCTAAAATTATATATTATATTAATGGCCATATCTCCGTCAAAAATGGCCCCACTTCAAATATGAAGTTATTTTTAGAAATTGCTCGATTTTGTGAAACAAAACTGCATTTAAAGAAAATGACTTCAGACTCATCTAAAATTATATATTGATATTAATGGCCATATCTCCGTCAAAAATGGCCCCACTTCAAATATGAAGTTATTTTTAGAATTTGCTCGATTTTTTGAAACAAAACTGCATTTAAAGAAAATGACTTCAGACTCATCTAAAATTATATATTGTATTAATGGCCATATCTCTGTCAAAAATGGCCCCACTTCAAATATGAAGTTACTTTTTAGAAATTGCTCGATTTTTTGAAACAAAACTGCATTTAAAGAAAATGACTTCAGACTCATCTAAAATTATATATTATATTAATGGCCATATCTCCGTCAAAAAATGGCCCCACTTCAAATATGAAGGTATTTTTAGAATTTGCTCGATTTTTGAAACAAAACTGCATTTAAAGAAAATGACTTCAGACTCATCTAAAATTATATATTATATTAATGGCCATATCTCCGTCAAAAAATGGCCCCACTTCAAAATATGAAGGTATTTTTAGAAATTGCTCGATTTTTGAAACAAAACTGCATTTAAAGAAAATGTCTTCAGACTCATCTAAAATTATATATTATATTAATGGCCATATCTCTGTCAAAAATGGCCCCACTTCAAATATGAAGTTACTTTTTAGAAATTGCTCGATTTTTTGAAACAAAACTGCATTTAAAGAAAATGACTTCAGACTCATCTAAAATTATATATTATATTAATGGCCATATCTCTGTCAAAAATGGCCCCACTTCAAATATGAAGGTATTTTTAGAATTTGCTCGATTTTTGAAACAAAACTGCATTTAAAGAAAATGACTTCAGACTCATCTAAAATTATATATTATATTAATGGCCATATCTCCGTCAAAAATGGCCCCACTTCAAATATGAAGTTATTTTTAGAAATTTGCTCGATTTTTTGAAACAAAACTGCATTTAAAGAAAATGACTTCAGACTCATCCAAATATTATATATTATATTAATGGCCATATCTCCGTCAAAAATGGCCCCACTTCAAATATGAAGGTATTTTTAGAAATTTGCTCGATTTTTGAAACAAAACTGCATTTAAACAAAATGACTTCAGACTCATCTAAAATTATATATTGTATTAATGGCCATATCTCTGTCAAAAATGGCCCCACTTCAAATATGAAGTTACTTTTTAGAAATTGCTCGATTTTTGAAACAAAACTGCATTTAAAGAAAATGACTTCAGACTCATCCAAAATTATATATTGTATTAATGGCCATATCTCTGTCAAAAATGGTCCCACGTCAATAATGAAGGTATTTTTATACTTTGCTCGATTTGTGAAACAAAACTGCATTTAAAGAAAATGACTTCAGACTCACTAAAATTAAATATTATATTAATGGCTGATATCTCTGTCAAAAAGGGGCCCCACTTCAAAAATGGAGTTACTTTTAGAAATAGTCGATTTTTGAAACAAAACTGCAGTTAAATCAAAATGACTTCAGACTCATCAAAATTATATATATTATATTAATGGCCATATCTCCGTCAAAAATGGCCCCACTTCAAATATGGAGTTACTTTTTAGAAATTGCTCGATTTTTGAAACAAAACTGCATTTAAAGAAAATGACTTCAGACTCATCTAAAATTATATATTGTATGAATGGCCATATCTCCACATAATAGTGGGCCCCTTCAAATATGAAGGTACTTTTAGAAATTGGCTCGATTTGTGAAACAAAACTGCATTTAAAACAAAATGACTTCAGACTCATCTAAAATTATATATTTTATACATATGTGGCCATATCTCTGACAAAATTGGCCCTACTTCAAAATATGGAGTTACTTTTAGAAATTGCTCGATTTCATGAAACAAAACTGCATTTAAAGAAAATGACTTCAGACTCCTCTAAAATTATATATTATGTTAATGGCCATATCTCTGTCAAAAATGGCCCCACGCCAATAATGAAGTTATTTTTAGACTCTGCTCGATTTTTGAAACAAAACTGCATTAAAACAAAATGACTTCAGACTCATCTAAAATTATATATTGAATTAATGGCCATATCTCTGTCAAAATGGTCCCACTTCAAATATGAAGGAAGTATTTTTAGAAATTGCTCGATGTTTGAAACAAAACTGCATTAAAACAAAATGACTTCAGACTCATTTAAATTTATATATTATATTAATGGCCATATCTCTAGTCAAATGGCCCCATTTCAAATAATAAGTTTCTTTAGAAATTGCTCGATTTGTGAAACAAAACTGCATTAAAAAAAAATGACTGCAGACTCATCTAAAATTATATATTATATTAATGGCCATATCTCTGTCAAAAATGGCCCCACGCCAATAATGAAGTTATTTTTAGACTCTGCTCGATTTTTGAAACAAAACTGCATTAAAACAAAATGACTTCAGACTCATCTAAAATTATATACTGTATTAATGGCCATATCTCCATCAAAAATGGCCCCACATAAAATATGAAGTTATTTTTAGAAATTGCTCGATTTTTGAAACGAAACTGCATTTAAAGAAAATGACTTCAGACTCATCTAAAATTATATATTGTATTAATGGCCATATCTGTGTCAAAAATGGCCTTAATTCAATGAAGGTTATTTTTAGAATTTGCCCGATTTTTTGAAACAAAACTGCATTAAAACTAAATGACTTCAGACTCATCTAAAATTATATATTATATAAATGGCCATATCTCCGTCAAAAAGGGCCCCACTTAAAATATGAAGGTACTTTTTAGAAACTGCTCGATTTGTAGAAACAAAACTGCATTTAAAAAAAAAGTCTGCAGACTTATCTAAAATATATATTGTGTCGGCTATGAAAAAAAAGATCAAAAAAATGTATTAATGGCTATATCTCTGTCAAAAATGGCCCCACTTCAAATATGAAGTTACCTCTTTAGAAAATGCACGATTTTTTAAACAAAACTGCATTTAAAGAAAATGACTTCAGACTCATCTAAAATTATATATTGTATTAATGGCCATATCTCAGTCAAAAATGGCCCCACTTCAAATATGAAGGTATTTTTAGAATTTGCTCGATTTTTAAAACAAAACTGCATTAAAACAAAATGACTCTCAGACTCATCTAAAAAATTGTATATTATATTAATGCATGTATCTCCGTCAAAAATGGCCCCACACTAAACATGTGGAAGGTACTTTTTAGAATTTGCTCGATTTTTGAAACAAAACTGCATTTAAAGAAAATGACTTCAGACTCATCTAATATTATATATTGTATTAATGGACATATCTCTGTCAAAAATGGCCCCACTTCAAATATGAAGTTACTTTTAGAATTTGCTCGATTTTTGAAACAAAACTGCATTTAAAGAAAATGACTTCAGACTCATCTAATATTATATATTGTATTAATGGACATATCTCTGTCAAAAATGGCCCCACTCCAAATATGAAGGTATTTTTAGAATTTGCTGGATTTTTGAAACAAAACTGCATTTAAAGAAAATGACTTCAGACTCATCTAAAATTATATATTGTATTAATGGCCATATCTCCGTCAAAAATGGCCCCAATTCAATTATGAAGGTACTTTTTAGAAATTGGTCGATTTTTTGAAACAAAACTGCATTTAAAGAAAATGTCTTCAGACTCATCTAAAATTATATATTATATTAATGGCCATATCTCCGTCAAAAATGGCCCTACATAAAATATGAAGTTACTTTTAGAAATTGCTCGATTTTTGAAACAAAACTGCATTTAAAGAAAATGACTTCAGACTCACCTAAAATTTTATATTGTATTAATGGCCATATCTCTGTCAAAATGGCCCCACTTCAAACTATGGAGTTACTTTTAGAAATTGCTCGATTTTTAAACAAAACTGCATTTAAAGAAAATGACTTCAGACTCATCTAAAATTATATATTATATTAATGGCCATATCTCCGTCAAAAATAGCCCCACTTCAAATATGAAGGTATTTTTAGAATTTGCTCGATTTGTGAAACAAAACTGCATTTAAACAAAATGACTTCAGACTCATCTAAAGTTATATATTGTATTAATGGCCATATCTCTGTCAAAAACGGCCCCACTTCAAATATGAAGTTACTTTTAGAAATTGCTCGATTTTTTAAACAAAACTGCATTTAAAAAAAAATGACTTCAGACTCATCTAAAATTATATATTATATTAATGGCCATATCTCCGTCAAAAATGGCCCCACTTCAAATATGAAGGTATGTTTAGAATTTGCTCGATTTTTGAAACAAAACTGCATTTAAAGAAAATGACTTCAGACTCATCTAAAATTATATATTGTATTAATGGCCATATCTCCGTCAAAAAATGGCCCCACATAAAATATGAAGTTATTTTTAAAATTTGCTCGATTTTTGAAACAAAAACTGCATTTAAAGAAAATGACTTCAGACTCATCTAAAATTATATATTATATTAATGGCCATATCTCCGTCAAAAAATGGCCCCACTTCAAATATGAAGGTATTTTTAGAATTTGCCCGATTTTTTGAAACAAAACTGCATTTAAAGAAAATGACTTCAGACTCATCTAAAATTATATATTGTATTAATGGCCATATCTCCGTCAAAATGGCCCCACTTAAAATATGAAGGTATTTTTAGAAATTGCTCGATTTTTAAAACAAAACTGCATTTAAAGAAAATGTCTTCAGACTCATCCAAAATTATATATTATATTAATGGCCATATCTCCGTCAAAAATGGCCCCACTTCAAATATGAAGTTATCTTTAGAATTTGCTCGATTTTATGAAACAAAACTGCATTTAAACAAAATGACTTCAGACTCATCTAAAATTATATATTGTATTAATGGCCATATCTCCGTCAAAAAATAGCCCCACTTCAAATATGAAGGTACTTTTAGAAATTGCTCGATTTTTGAAACAAAACTGCATTTAAACAAAATGACTTCAGACTCATCTAAATTTATATATTATATTAATGGCCATATCTCCGTCAATGCCCAAAATTGAAGGTATTTTTAAAATTTGCTCGATTTGTAAAACAAAACTGCATTAAAAAAAATGACTTCAGACTCATCTAAAATTATATTATATTAATGGCCATATCTCCGTCAAAAATGGCCCCACGCCAATAATGAAGTTATTTTTAGAAATTGCTCGATTTTTGAAACAAAACTACATTTAAAGAAAATGACTTCAGACTCATCTAAAATGATATATTATATTAATGGCCATATCTCCGTCAAAAAATGGGCCCTCAATAATAAAGTTACTTTTTAGAAATTGCTCGATTTTTTAAACAAAACTGCATTTAAACAAAATGACTTCAGACTCATCTAAAATTATATATTATATTAATGGCCATATCTCTGTCAAAAATGGTCCCACTTCAAATATGAAGGTATTATTAGAAATTGCTCGATTTGTGAAACAAAACTGCATTTATACAAAATGACTTCGGACTCACCTAAAGTTATATATTGTATTAATGGCCATACCTCTGTCAAAAATGGCCCCACTTCAAATATGGAGTTACTTTTAGAAATTGCTCGATTTTTAAACAAAACTGCATTTAAAGAAAATGTCCTCAGACTCATCCAAGATTATTTATTGTATTAATGGCCATATCTCCATCAAAAATGGCCCCACATAAAATATGAAGTTATTTTTATACTTTGCTCGATTTATGAATCAAAACTGCATTTAAAGAAAATGACTTTAGACTCATCTAAAATTATATATTATATTAATGGCCATATCTCTGTCAAAAATGGCCCCACTTAAAACCTGAAATTACTTTTTGAAATTGCTCGATTTTTGAAACAAAACTGCATTTAAAGAATATGACTTCAGACTCATCTAAAATTATGTATTATATTAATGGCCATATCTCTTCGTCAAAAATGGCCCCACTTCAAATAAGAAGGTATTTTTAGAATTTGCTCGATTTTTAAAACAAAACTGCGTTTAAAGAAAATGTCTTCAGACTCATCCAAATTTATATATTATATTAATGGCCATATCTCCGTCAAAAATGGCCCCACTTCAAATATGAAGGTATTTTTAGAAATTGCTCGATTTGTGAAACAAAACTGCATTTAAACAAAATTACTTCAGACTCATCTAAAGTTATATATTGTATTAATGGCCATATCTCTGTCAAAAATGGCATCACTTCAAATATGGAGTTACTTTTAGAAATTGCTCGATTTTTTAAACAAAACTGCATTTAAAGAAAATGACTTCAGACTCATCTAAAATTATATATTGTATTAATGGCCATATCTCCGTCAAAAATGGCCCCACGCCAATAATGAAGTTATTTTTAAAACTTTGCTCGATTTATGAATCAAAACTGCATTTAAAGAAAATGACTTCAGACTCATCTAAAATTATATATTATATTAATGGCCATATCTCCGTCAAAAAGGCCCCACTTCAAATATGAAGTTACTTTTAGAAATTGCTCGATTTTTGAAACAAAACTGCATTTAAAGAAAATGACTTCAGACTCATCTAAAATTATATATTATATTAATGGCCATATCTCCGTCAAAAATGGCCCCACTTCAAATATGAAGTTATTTTTAGAAATTGCTCGATTTTTGAAACAAAACTGCATTTAAAGAAAATGACTTCAGACTCATCTAAAATTATATATTGTATTAATGGCCATATCTCCGTCAAAAATGGCCCCACTTCAAATATGAAGGTATTTTTTAGAAATTGCTCGATTTTTGAAACAAAACTGCATTTAAAGAAAATGACTTCAGACTCATCTAAAATTATATATTGTATTAATGGCCATATCTCCGTCAAAAATGGCCCTACTTCAATAATGAAGGTACTTTTAGAATTTGCTCATTTTTGAAACAAAACTGCATTTAAAGAAAATGTCTTCAGACTCATCTAAAATTATATATTGTATTAATGGCCATATCTCCGTCAAAAATGGCCCCACTTAAATATGAAGGTACTTTTTAGAAATTGCTCGATTTTTGAAACAAAACTGCATTTAAAGAAAATGACTTCAGACTCATCTAAAATTATATATTGTATTAATGGCCATATCTCCGTCAAAAATGGCCCCACTTCAAATATGGAAGGTATTTTTAGAAATTTGCTCGATTTTTGAAACAAAACTGCATTTAAACAAAATGACTTCAGACTCATCCAAAATTATATATTGTATTAATGGCCATATCTCGTCAAAAATGGCCCCACTTCAAATATGAAGTTACTTTTAGAAATTGCTCGATTTTTGAAACAAAACTGCATTTAAAGAAAATGACTTCAGACTCATCTAAAATTATATATTGTATTAATGGCCATATCTCTGTCAAAAATGGCCCCACTTCAAATATGAAGGTATTTTTAGAAATTGCTCATTTTTAAACAAAACTGCATTTAAAGAAAATGTCTTCAGACTCATCCAAATTTATATATTATATTAATGGCCATATCTCCGTCAAAATGGCCCCACTTCAAATAATGAAGTTACTTTTAGAAATTGCTCGATTTTTGAAACAAAACTGCATTTAAAGAAAATGACTTCAGACTCATCTAAAATTATATATTGTATTAATGGCCATATCTCCGTCAAAAATGGCCCTACTTCAAATATGAAGGTATTTTTAGAAATTGCTCGATTTGTGAAACAAAACTGCATTTAAACAAAATGACTTCAGACTCATCTAAAATTATATATTGTATTAATGGCCATATCTCCGTCAAAAATGGCCCCATTTCAAATATGGAGTTACCTTTTAGAAATTGTCGATTTTTTGAAACAAAACTGCATTTAAAGAAAATGACTTCAGACTCATCTAAAATTATATATTGTATTAATGGCCATATCTCCGCCAAAAATGGCCCCACTTAAAATATGAAGGTATTTTTAGAATTTGCTCGATTTTTGAAACAAAACTGCATTTAAACAAATGACTTCAGACTCATCTAAAATTATATATTATATTAATGGCCATATCTCCGTCAAAAATGGCCCCACTTCAAATATGAAGTTACTTTTTAGAAATTGCTCGATTTTTTGAAACAAAACTGCATTTAAAGAAAATGACTTCAGACTCATCTAAAATTATATATTTATTAATGGCCATATCTCCGTCAAAAATGGCCCCACTTAAAATATGAAGGTATTTTTTAGAATTTGCTCGATTTTTGAAACAAAACTGCATTTAAAGAAAATGACTTCAGACTCATCTAAAATTATATATTGTATTAATGGCCATATCTCCGTCAAAAATGGCCCCACTTCAAATATGAAGGTATTTTTTAGAAATTGCTCGATTTTTGAAACAAAACTGCATTTAAACAAAATGACTTCAGACTCATCTAAAATTATATATTGTATTAATGGCCATATCTCCGCCAAAAATGGCCCCACTTCAAATATGAAGTTACTTTTAGAAATTGCTCGATTTTTGAAACGAAACTGCATTTAAAGAAAATGACTTCAGACTCATCTAAAATTATATATTATATTAATGGCCATATCTCCGTAAAAAATGGCCCCACTTCAAAAATGGGAGGAATTTTAGGGGTACATTGCATATACGATTTTTGAAACAAAGCCGCATTAAAAGGAAATGACCTCAGATTATCTAAAATTATATATTGTATTGATGGCCATATCTCCATCAAAAATGGCCCCACATAAAATGTGAAGGTACTTTTTAGAAATTGCTCGATTTGTTGAAACAAGACTGAATTTAAACAAAATGACTTCAGACTCATCTAAAATTATATATTGTTAAACAATGGCCATATCTCCGTCAAAAATGGCCCCACTTCAAAATGAAGGTATTTTTAGGAATTGCCCGATTTTTGAAACAAAGCTGCATATAAACAAAATGAATTCAGACTCATCTAAAATTATATATTGTATTAATGGCTATATCTCCGTCAAAAGTGGCCCCTCTTAAAAAATGAAGGTACTTTTAGAATTTGTTCGATTTTTGAAACAAAACTGCATTTAAAGAAAATGTCTTCAGACTAATCTAAAATTGTATATTGTATTAATGGCCATATCTCCGTCAAAAATGGCCCCACTTCAATGAGAAGGAATTTTTAGAATTTGGTCGATTTTTCAAACAGAACTGCATTAAAAGAAGTAATTACTTCAGACTCATCCAAAGTTATATATTGTATTAGTGGCCATATCTCCGTCAAAAATGGCCCCACTTCAAATATGAAGGTATTTTTTAGAAATTGCGCGATTTGTGAAGCAAAAGCTGCATTTAAAGAAAATGACTTCAGACTCATCTAAAATTATATATTGTATTAATGGCCATATCTCCGTCAAAAATGGCCACATCTCCTTCAAATATGAAGGTATTTTTAGAATTTGCTCGATTTTTGAAACAAAACTGCATTTAAAGAAAATGTCTTCAGACTCATCTAAAATTATATATTGTATTAATGGCCATATCTTCGTCAAAAATGGCCCCAGCCAAATATGATGTTATTTTTAGAAATTGCTCGATTTTTGAAACAAAACTGCATTTAAAAGGAAATGACTTCAGACTCATCTAAAATTATATATTATATTAATGGCCATATCTCGCAAAAATAACCCACTTCAAATATGAAGTTACTTTTTAGAAATTGCTCGATTTTTGAAACAAAACTGCATTTAAAGAAAATGTCTTCAGACTCATCTAAAATTATATATTGTATTAATGGCCATATCTCCGTCAAAAATGGCCCCACTTAAAAAATGAAGGTATTTTTAGAATTTGCTCGATTTTTGAAACAAAACTGCATTTAAACAAAATGACTTCAGACTCATCTAAAATTGTATATTGTATTAATGGCCATATCTCCATCAAATATGAAGGTATTTTTAGAATTTGGTCGATTTTTGAATCAAAGCTGCATTTAAACAAAATGACTTCAGACTCATCTAAAATTATATATTGTATTAATGGCCATATCTCCGTCAAAAATGGCCCCACTTCAAATGAAGGTATTTTTAGAATTTGCTCGATTTTTGAAACAAAGCTGCATTTAAAGAAAATGACTTCAGGCTCATCTAAAATTATATATTATATTAATGGCCATATCTCCGTCAAAAATGGCCCCCCTCTCAAACATGAAGGTATTTTTAGAATTTGCTCGATTTTTGAAACAAAGCTGCATTTAAACAAAATGACTTCAGACTCATCTAAAATTATATATTGTATTAATGGCCATATCTCCGTCAAATATGAAGGTATTTTTAGAATTTGCTCGATTTTTGAAGCAAAGCTGCATTTAAAGAAAATGACTTCAGGCTCATCTAAAATTATATAGTATATTAATGGCCATATCTCCGTCAAAAATGGCCCCACTTCAAATATGAAGGTATTTTTAGAATTTGCTCGATTTTTGAAACAAAACTGCATTTAAAGAAAATGACTTCAGACTCATCTAAAATTATATATTATATTAATGGCCATATCTCCGTCAAAAATGGCCCCACTTAAAATCTGAAGGTATTTTTAGAATTTGCTCGATTTTTGAAACAAAACTGCATTTAATGAAAATGTCTTCAGACTCATCTAAATTATATATTGTATTAATGGCCATATCTCCGTCAAAAATGGCCCCACATAAAATGTGAAGTTACTTTTAGAAATTGCTCGATTTTTGAAACAAAACTGCATTTAAAGAAAATGACTTCAGACTCATCTAAAATTATATATTGTATTAATGGCCATATCTCCGTCAAAAATGGCCCCACTTAAAATATGAAGTTACTTTTAGAAATTGCTCGATTTTTTGAAACAAAACTGCATTTAAAGAAAATGTCTTCAGACTCATCTAAAATTATATATTGTATTAATGGCCATATCTCCGTCAAAAAAGGCCCCACTTCAAAAATGAAGTACTTTAAAATTGCTCGATTTTAAAAAACTGCATTTAAAAAAATTAGAAGGTATTTTTAGAATTTGCTCGATTTTTGAAACAAAACTGCATTTAAACAAAATGACTTCAGACTCATCTAAAATTATATATTGTATTAATGGCCATATCTCCGTCAAAAATTAAAATATGAAGGTATTTTTAGAATTTGCTCGATTTTTAGAAACACACACAAGCTGCATTTAAAGAAAATGACTTCAGGCTCATCAAAAATTATATAGTATATTAATGGCCATATCTCCGTCAAAAATGGCCCCACTTCAAACATGAAGGTATTTTAGAATTTTGCTCGATTTTTGAAACAAAACTGCATTTAAACAAAATTACTTCAGACTCATCTAATAATTGTATATTAATGGCCATCCCACCTCAAATATGAAGGTATTTTTAGAATTTGCTCGATTTTTTTGAACAAAGCTGCATTTCGAAAATGACTTCAGGCTCATCTAAAATTATATATTGTAAATGGCCATATCTCCGTCAAAAATGGCCCCACTCAAATATGAAGGTATTTTTAAAATTTGCTCGATTTTTGAAACAAAACTGCATTTAAAGAAAATGACTTCAGACTCATCTAAAATTATATATTGTATTAATGGCCATATCTCCGTCAAAAATGGGCCCACTTCAAAAATGAAGGTATTTTTAGAATTTGCTCGATTTTTGAAACAAAACTGCATTTAAAGAAAATGTCTTCAGACTCATCTAAAATTATATATTGTATTAATGGCCATATCTCCGTCAAAAATGGCCCCACATAAAATATGGAAGTTACTTTTAGAAATTGCTCGATTTTTTAAACAAAACTGCATTTAAAGAAAATGACTTCAGACTCATCTAAAATTATATATTGTATTAATGGCCATATCTCCGTCAAAAATGGCCCCACTTAAAATATGAAGTTACTTTTAGAAATTGCTCGATTTTGAAACAAAACTGCATTTAAAGAAAATGACTTCAGACTCATCTAAAATTATATATTGTATTAATGGCCATATCTCCGTCAAAAATGGCCCCACTTAAAATCTGAAGGTATTTTTAGAATTTGCTCGATTTTGGAAACAAAACTGCATTTAAAAAAAATGACTTCAGACTCATCTAAAATTATATATTGTATTAATGGCCATATCTCCGTCAAAAATGGCCCCACTTCAAATATGAAGGTATTTTTAGAATTTGCTCGATTTGTGAAACAAAACTGCATTTAAACAAAATGACTTCAGATTCATCTAAAATTATATATTGTATTAATGGCCATATCTCCGTCAAAAATGGCCCCACTTAAATATGAAGGTATTTTTAGAATTTGCTCGATTTTTGAAACAAAACTGCATTTAAAGAAAATGACTTCAGACTCATCTAAAATTATATATTGTATTAATGGCCATATCTCCGTCAAAAATGGCCCCACTTAAAATATGAAGGTACTTTTAGAAATTGCTCGATTTTTGAAACAAAACTGCATTTAAAGAAAATGACTTCAGACTCATCTAAAATTATATATTGTATTAATGGCCATATCTCCGTCAAAAATGGCCCCACTTAAAAAATATGAAGGTACTTTTAGAAATTGCTCGATTTTTGAAACAAAACTGCATTTAAACAAAATGACTTCAGACTCATCTAAAATTATATATTGTATTAATGGCCATATCTCCGTCAAAAATGGCCCCACATCCAAATATGAAGGTATTTTTAGAATTTGCTCGATTTTTGAAGCAAAACTGCATTTAAAGAAAATGACTTCAGACTCATCTAAAATTATATATTATATTAATGGCCATATCTCCGTCAAAAATGGCCCCACTTCAAATATGAAGGTATTTTTAGAATTTGCTCGATTTTTGAAACAAAACTGCATTTAAAGGAAATGACTTCAGACTCATCTAAAATTATATATTGTATTAATGGCCATATCTCCGTCAAAAATGGCCCCACATAAAATATGAAGTTACTTTTAAAAATTGCTCGATTTTTGAAACAAAACTGCATTTAAAGAAAATGACTTCAGACTCATCTAAAATTATATATTGTATTAATGGCCATATCTCCGTCAAAAATGGCCCCACTTAAAATATGAAGTTACTTTTAAGAATTGCTCGATTTTTGAAACAAAACTGCATTTAAACAAAATGACTTCAGACTCATCTAAAATTATATATTGTATTAATGGCCATATCTCCGTCAAAATGGCCCACTTAAAAATGAAGGTACTTTTAGAAATTGCTCGATTTTTGAAACAAAACTGCATTTAAACAAAATGACTTCAGACTCATCTAAAATTGTATATTGTATTAATGGCCATATCTCCGTCAAATATGAAGGTATTTTTAGAATTTGGTCGATTTTTGAATCAAAGCTGCATTTAAACAAAATGACTTCAGACTCATCTAAAATTATATATTGTATTAATGGCTATATCTCCGTCAAAAATGGCCCCACTTAAAAAATGAAGGTATTTTTAGAATTTGCTCGATTTTTGAAGCAAAACTGCATTTAAAGAAAATGACTTCAGACTCATCTAAAATTATATATTATATTAATGGCCATATCTCAGTCAAAAATGGCCCCACTCAAACATGAAGGTATTTTTGAATTTGCCCGATTTTGAAACAAAACTGCATTTAAACAAAATGACTTCAGACTCATCTAAAATTACATATTGTATTAATGGCCATATCTCCGTCAAAAATGGCCCCACTCAAATAAAAACGTTATTTTTAGACTTTGCTCGATTTTTGAAGCAAAGACTGCATTTAAAGAAAATGACTTCAGGCTCATTTAAAAATAATATAGTATATTAATGGCCATATCTCCGTCAAAAGAAATGGCTCCACTTCAAATATGAAGGTATTTTTAGAATTTGCTTGATTTTTGAAACAAAACTGCATTTAAAGAAAATGTCTTCAGACTCATCTAAAATTATATATTGTATTAATGGCCATATCTCAGTCAAAAATGGCCCCACTTAAAATCTGAAGGTATTTTTAGAATTTGCTCGATTTTTGAAACAAAACTGCATTTAAAGAAATTGTCTTCAGACTCATCTAAAATTATATATTATATTAATGGCCATATCTCCGTCAAAAATGGCCCCACAAAAGTAATAAAAATATGAAGTTACTTTTAGAAATTGGGTTTTGATTTTGTAAACAAAACGCACTTAAAGAAAATGTCTTCAGACTCATCTAAAATTATATATTGTATTAACGGCCATATCTCCGTCAAAAATGGCCCCACATAAAATATGAAGTTACTTTTAGAAATTGCTCGATTTTTGAAACAAAACTGCATTTAAAGAAAATGTCTTCAGAACTCATCTAAAATTATATATTGTATTAATGGCCATATCTCTCCTCAAAAAAATGGCCCCACTTAAAATATGAAGGTATTTTTAGAATTTGCTCGATTTTTGAAACAAAAACTGCATTTAAACAAAATCACTTCAGACTCATCTAAAGGTAGATATTATATTAATGGCCATATCTCCGTCAAAAATTGCACGAATATGAAGGTATTTTTAAAATTGCTCGATTTCTGAAACAAGACTGCATTTAAAGAAAATGTCTTCAGACTCATCTAAAATTATATAGTATATTAATGGCTATATGTCTGTTAATAAATGGCCCCACTTAAAAATATAGAAGTATTTTTAGAATTTGCTGGATTTTGAAACAAAACTGCATTCAAATAAAAACCTGACTTCAGACTCAGCTAAAATTATATATTGTATTAATGGCCATAAAAAATATTCCAAAAGCCCCACTAAAAACGATGGAGGTACTTTAGAATTTGCTCGATTTTTTAAACAAAACTGCATTTAAAGAAAATGTCTGCAGACCCATCTAAAAATATATATTGTATTGATGGCTATATCTCAGATCAAAAATGGCCCCGAACAAAATATGAAGTTACTTTTTAGAAATTGCTCTCGATTTGCACAACAAAAACTGCTATTTAAAGAAAACACTCTGCAGACTCATCTATCAAAATATTTAGACTCATCAAGTAATATATTGTATTAATGGCCATATCTCCGATCAAAAAATGGCCCCACTTAAAGATGAAGTTACTATTTAAAAATTGCTCGATTTTTAACGAAACAAAACTGCATTTAAAGAAAATGACTTTGGATATTATGCTGTTATATTTATATAAATGGTATATCTCCCCCTTATCAAAATGACCTTCCAAAATATCGAAGAAGGTATTTTGAATTTATCGATTTAAAACTCTCTGGCATTTAAAGTAATAATTTAAGACTCATCCAAATTTATATATTATATTAATGGCCATCTACGTCAAAAATGACTCCACTTCAAATATGAAGGTATTTTTCAGCATTTGCTCGATTTTTTGAAAACAAAACTGAATTTAAACAAAATGACTTCAGACTCATCTAAATTATATATTGTATTAATGGCCATATCTCTCAAAAAATGGCCCCACTTCAAATGGAGTACTAGAATTTGCTAGATTTTAAAACCAAAACTGCTTTTAAAGAAAATCATTTAAGACTCATCCAAATTTATATATTATATTATAATGGCCATATCTCCGTCAAAAATGGCCCCACTTCAAATATGAAGGTATTTTTAGAAATTGCTCAGTTTGTGAAACCAAAACTGCATTTATACAAAATGACTTCCAGACTCATCCAAAGTTATATATTATGTGTTTGGCCATATCTCTGTCAAAAAATGGCCCCACTTCAACTATGGAGTTACTTTTAGAAATTGCTCGATTTTTTAAACAAAACTGCATTTAAGAAAATGTCTTGGACTCTTCTAGTTATTTATTGTATTGTGGCCATGTCTCTGTCACCGATAAAGGTCACACTTCAATATGAAGGTATTTTCAGAAATTTGCTCGATTTGTAGAGGAAACAAAGCTGCATTTAAACGAAAATGAAACTTTCAGACTCATCTAAGGTTATATATTTTATTAATGGCCATATCTCCTTCAATAAAAAAAATGGCCCCATTTCAGATCTGGAGTTACTTTTCAGGGGTAGTACGATTTTTTTAATCAAGGAACTGCATTTAAAGAAAATGACACTACAAGATAGTCACCAAAATTATATATTATGTTATTATTTTTTATATCTCAGTCAAAATGATTACAGCATAATATGTAAGGTTTTCTTCTTTTTAAATTGTCTCGATTTTTTAAAGCAAAACTGCGTACCAAACAAAATGACTTCAGACTCATCTAAAATTATATATTATATTAGTAATGATAAATGTCTCATCAAAAATGGCCCCACTTCAAATACTGAAGTTATTTTTTATACCTTTGCTCGATTTTTGAAACAAAACTGCATTTAAAGGAAAATGTCTTCAGACTCATCTAACATTATATTTTGTAAATTAATGGCCATATCTCCGTCAAAAGTGTTTCCACTTCAAATATGAAGATGATTTTAAAATTTGCTCGATTTTTTAAACAAAACTGCATTTTAAAGAAAATGTCTTCAGACTCATCCAAATTATATCCTATATTAATGGCCATATCTCCTGATCAAAAAAATAATCCCCCCTTCAAAATATGAAGTTACTTAGAATTTGCTCTGATTTTTTAAACAAAACTGAATTTAAACAAAATGACTTCAGACTCATCTAAAATTATATATTGTATTAATGGCTATATCTCCATCAAAAATGACCCCCTTTCAAATTGGGTGGTTAGAAATTGCTTTAGATTTTTAAAACCAAGCTACATTTAAAGAATATTTCTGAAACTCGTCTAAACTTATAGAATTATGTTAATGGCCCATATCTCCGTCAAAATGGCCCACACTCTATAATATGAAGTTTCTTTAGAAATTATCGATTTTTTTAAACAATTTTGTTGAAACAAATGACTTCAGACTAAAGTAAGGTTATATATTGTATTATTGGCCACGTATCACTTTCAAATTTGACTTTATATAAATATGAAGTTATTTTTGCCTGCACCCCGCTCGATTTTTGAAACAAAACTGCGTTTAAAGAAAATGATTCAGATAATCCAGCCTTTTATATTAAATGTAATTTTTATATCTACCCATTCAAGTATTTTTTTACTTCAAATATGAGGTATTTGTAGAAATAGCTCGATTTTGTGAAACAAAACTTCGTTTAAAGAAAATTACTTCAGACTCATCTAAAATTATATATTGTATTAATGGTCATATCTCCGTCAAAAATGGCCCCACTTCAAATATGAAGGTACTTTTTAGAAATTTGCTCGAATTTTGAAACAAAACTGCATTTAAAGAAAATGACTTCAGACTCATCTAAAATTATATATTGTATTAATGGCCATATCTCCATCAAAAATGGCCCCACTTAAAATATGAAGATATTTTTAGAATTTGCTCGATTTTTGAACCAAAACTGCATTTAAAGATAATGACTTCAGACTCATCTAAAATTATATATTGTATTAATGGCCATATCTCCGTCAAAAATGGCCCCACTTCAAATATGAAGGTATTTTTAGAATTTGCTCGATTTTTGAACCAAAACTGCATTTAAAGATAATGACTTCAGACTCATCTAAATTACATATTGTATTAATGGCCATATCTCCCTTAATAATGGGCCCACTTAAAATATGAAGGTATTTTTAGAAATTGCTCGATTTTTAAAACAAAATTGCATTCAAAGAAAATGACTTAAAACTCATCTAAAATCATATAATGTATTAATGGCCATATCTCCGTCAAAAATGGCCCCACTTCAAATATGAAGGTATTTTTAGAATTTGCTCGATTTTTGAAACAAAACTGCATTTAAAGAAAATGACTTCAGACTCATCTAAAATTATATATTGTATTAATGGCCATATCTCCATCAAAAATGGCCCCACTTAAAATATGAAGGTATTTTTAGAATTTGCTCGATTTTTGAAACAAAACTGCATTTAAAGAAAATGACTTCAGACTCATCTAAAATTATATATTATATTAATGGCCATATCTCCGTCAAAAATGGCCCCACTTCAAATATGAAGGTATTTTTAGAATTTGCTCGATTTTTGAAACAAAACTGCATTTAAAGAAAATGACTTCAGACTCATCTAAAATTATATATTGTATTAATGGCCATATCTCCGTCAAAAATGGCCCCACTTCAAATATGAAGGTATTTTTAGAATTTGCTCGATTTTTGAAACAAAACTGCATTTAAAGAAAATGACTTCAGACTCATCTAAAATTATATATTATATTAATGGCCATATCTCCGTCAAAAAATGGCCCCACTTCAAATATGAAGGTATTTTTAGAATTTGCTCGATTTTTGAAACAAAACTGCATTTAAAGAAAATGACTTCAGACTCATCTAAAATTATATATTGTATTAATGGCCATATCTCCGTCAAAAAATGGCCCCACTTCAAATATGAAGGTATTTTTAGAATTTGCTCGATTTTTGAAACAAAACTGCATTTAAAGAAAATGACTTCAGACTCATCTAAAATTATATATTGTATTAATGGCCATATCTCCGTCAAAAATGGCCCCACTTCAAATATGAAGGTATTTTTAGAATTTGCTCGATTTTTTGAAACAAAACTGCATTTAAAGAAAATGACTTCAGACTCATCTAAAATTATATATTGTATTAATGGCCATATCTCCGTCAAAAAATGGCCCCACTTCAAATATGAAGGTATTTTTAGAATTTGCTCGATTTTTGAAACAAAACTGCATTTAAAGAAAATGACTTCAGACTCATCTAAAATTATATATTGTATTAATGGCCATATCTCCGTCAAAAATGGCCCCACTTCAAATATGAAGGTATTTTTAGAATTTGCTCGATTTTTGAAACAAAACTGCATTTAAAGAAAATGACTTCAGACTCATCTAAAATTATATATTGTATTAATGGCCATATCTCCGTCAAAAAATGGCCCCACTTAAAATATGAAGGTATTTTTAGAATTTGCTCGATTTTTGAAACAAAACTGCATTTAAAGAAAATGACTTCAGACTCATCTAAAATTATATATTGTATTAATGGCCATATCTCCGTCAAAAATGGCCCCACTTCAAATATGAAGGTATTTTTAGAATTTGCTCGATTTTTGAAACAAAACTGCATTTAAAGAAAATGACTTCAGACTCATCTAAAATTATATATTGTATTAATGGCCATATCTCCGTCAAAAATGGCCCCACTTCAAATATGAAGGTATTTTTAGAATTTGCTCGATTTTTGAAACAAAACTGCATTTAAAGAAAATGACTTCAGACTCATCTAAAATTATATATTGTATTAATGGCCATATCTCCGTCAAAAAATGGCCCCACTTTCAAATATGAAGGTATTTTTAGAATTTGCTCGATTTTTTAAACAAAACTGCATTTAAAGAAAATGACTTCAGACTCATCTAAAATTATATATTATATTAATGGCCATATCTCCGTCAAAAATGGCCCCACTTCAAATATGAAGGTATTTTTAGAAATTTGCTCGATTTTTGAAACAAAACTGCATTTAAAAGAAAATGACTTCAGACTCATCTAAAATTATATATTGTATTAATGGCCATATCTCCGTCAAAAATGGCCCCACTTCAAAATATGAAGGTATTTTTAGAATTTGCTCGATTTTTGAAACAAAACTGCATTTAAAGAAAATGACTTCAGACTCATCTAAAATTATATATTGTATTAATGGCCATATCTCCGTCAAAAATGGCCCCACTTCAAATATGAAGGTATTTTTAGAATTTGCTCGATTTTTGAAACAAAACTGCATTTAAAGAAAATGACTTCAGACTCATCTAAAATTATATATTATATTAATGGCCATATCTCCGTCAAAAAATGGCCCCACTTCAAATATGAAGGTATTTTTAGAATTTGCTCGATTTTTGAAACAAAACTGCATTTAAAGAAAATGACTTCAGACTCATCTAAAATTATATATTGTATTAATGGCCATATCTCCGTCAAAAATGGCCCCACTTCAAAAATGAAGGTATTTTTAGAATTTGCTCGATTTTTGAAACAAAACTGCATTTAAAGAAAATGACTTCAGACTCATCTAAAATTATATATTGTATTAATGGCCATATCTCCGTCAAAAATGGCCCCACTTCAAATATGAAGGTATTTTTAGAATTTGCTCGATTTTTGAAACAAAACTGCATTTAAAGAAAATGACTTCAGACTCATCTAAAATTATATATTGTATTAATGGCCATATCTCCGTCAAAAATGGCCCCACTTCAAATATGAAGGTATTTTTAGAATTTGCTCGATTTTTTGAAACAAAACTGCATTTAAAGAAAATGACTTCAGACTCATCTAAAATTATATATTGTATTAATGGCCATATCTCCGTCAAAAATGGCCCCACTTCAAATATGAAGGTATTTTTAGAATTTGCTCGATTTTTGAAACAAAACTGCATTTAAAGAAAATGACTTCAGACTCATCTAAAATTATATATTGTATTAATGGCCATATCTCCGTCAAAAATGGCCCCACTTCAAATATGAAGGTATTTTTAGAATTTGCTCGATTTTTGAAACAAAACTGCATTTAAAGAAAATGACTTCAGACTCATCTAAAATTATATATTGTATTAATGGCCATATCTCCGTCAAAAATGGCCCCACTTCAAATATGAAGGTATTTTTAGAATTTGCTCGATTTTTGAAACAAAACTGCATTTAAAGAAAATGACTTCAGACTCATCTAAAATTATATATTGTATTAATGGCCATATCTCCGTCAAAAATGGCCCCACTTCAAATATGAAGGTATTTTTAGAATTTGCTCGATTTTTGAAACAAAACTGCATTTAAAGAAAATGACTTCAGACTCATCTAAAATTATATATTATATTAATGGCCATATCTCCGTCAAAAAATGGCCCCACTTCAAAATATGAAGGTATTTTTAGAAATTGCTCGATTTTTGAAACAAAACTGCATTTAAAGAAAATGACTTCAGACTCATCTAAAATTATATATTGTATTAATGGCCATATCTCCGTCAAAAATGGCCCCACTTCAAATATGAAGGTATTTTTAGAAATTTGCTCGATTTTTGAAACAAAACTGCATTTAAAGAAAATGACTTCAGACTCATCTAAAATTATATATTATATTAATGGCCATATCTCCGTCAAAAATGGCCCCACTTCAAATATGAAGGTATTTTTAGAATTTGCTCGATTTTTGAAACAAAACTGCATTTAAAGAAAATGACTTCAGACTCATCTAAAATTATATATTGTATTAATGGCCATATCTCCGTCAAAAATGGCCCCACTTAAAATATGAAGGTATTTTTAGAAATTGCTCGATTTTTGAAACAAAACTGCATTTAAAGAAAATGACTTCAGACTCATCTAAAATTATATATTGTATTAATGGCCATATCTCCGTCAAAAATGGCCCCACTTCAAAATATGAAGGTATTTTTAGAATTTGCTCGATTTTTGAAACAAAACTGCATTTAAAGAAAATGACTTCAGACTCATCTAAAATTATATATTGTATTAATGGCCATATCTCCGTCAAAAATGGCCCCACTTAAAATATGAAGGTATTTTTAGAATTTGCTCGATTTTTGAAACAAAACTGCATTTAAAGAAAATGACTTCAGACTCATCTAAAATTATATATTGTATTAATGGCCATATCTCCGTCAAAAATGGCCCCACTTCAAATATGAAGGTATTTTTAGAATTTGCTCGATTTTTGAAACAAAACTGCATTTAAAGAAAATGACTTCAGACTCATCTAAATTATATATTGTATTAATGGCCATATCTCCGTCAAAAATGGCCCCACTTCAAATATGAAGGTATTTTTAGAAGTTGCTCGATTTTTGAAACAAAACTGCATTTAAACAAAATGACTTCAGACTCATCTAAAATTATATATTGTATTAATGGCCATATCTCCGTCAAAAATGGCCCCACTTCAAATATGAAGGTATTTTTAGAAGTTGCTCGATTTTTGAAACAAAACTGCATTTAAAGAAAATGACTTCAGACTCATCTAAAATTATATATTGTATTAATGGCCATATCTCCGTCAAAAATAATGCCTCGATTTTTGAAACTAAACTGCATTTAAAGATAATGACTTCAGACTCATCTTAAATTATATATTGTATTAATGGCCATATCTCCGTAAAAAATGGCCCCACTTAAAATATGAAGGAATTTTTAGACTTTTGCTCGATTTTTTAAACAAAACTGCATTTAAAGAAAATGACTTCAGACTCATCTAAAATTATATATTGTATTAATGGCCATATCTCCGTCGAAAATGGACCCACTTAAAATATGAAGGTATTTTTAGAATTTGCTCGATTTTTTAAACAAAACAGCATTTAAAGAAAATGACTTCGGACTCATCTAAAATTATATATTGTATTAATGGCCATATCTCCATCAAAAATGGCCCCACTTCAAATGTGAAGGCATTTTTTGTTATAATTTGCTCGATATTTGAAACAAAACTGCATTTAAACATAATGACTTCAGACTCATCTAAAATGATATATTGTATTAATGGCCATATCTCCGTCAAAAATGGCCCCCTTTAAAATATGAAGGTATTTTTAGAATTTGCTCGATTTTTTAAACAAAACTGCATTTAAAGAAAATGACTTCAGACTCATCTAAAATTATATATTGTATTAATGGCCATATCTCCGTCAAAAATGGCCCCACTTAAAATATGAAGGTATTTTTAGAAGTTGCTCGATTTTTGAAACAAAACTGCATTCAAAGAAAATGACTTCAGACTCATCTAAAATTATATATTATTAATGGCCATATCTCCGTCAAAAATGGCCCCACTTCAAATATGAAGGTATTTTTAGAATTTGCTCGATTTTTGAAACAAAACTGCATTTAAAGAAAATGACTTCAGACTCATTTAAAATTATATATTGTATTAATGGCCATATCTCCGTCAAAAATGGCCCCACTTCAAATATGAAGGTATTTTTAGAATTTGCTCGATTTTTGAACCAAAACTGCATTTAAAGAAAATGTCTTCAGACTCATCTAAAATTATATAATATAATAATGACCATATCTCCGTGAAAAATGGCCCCACTTCAAATATGAAGGTATTTTTAGAAATTGCTCGATTTTTAAAACAAAACCGCATTCAAAGAAAATGACTTAAAACTCATCTAAAATCATATAATGTATTAATGGCAATATCTCCATCAAAAATAGCCCACTTCAAATCTGAAGGCATTTTTAAAATTTGCTCAATTTTTGAAACAAAACTGCATTTAAAGAAAATGACTTCAGACTCATCTAAAATTATATATTATATTAATGGCCATATCTCCGTCAAAAATGGCCCCACTTCAAATATGAAGGTATTTTTAGAATTTGCTCGATTTTTAGAAACAAAACTGCATTTAAAGAAAATGTCTTCAGACTCATCTAAAATTATATATTGTATTAATGGCCATATCTCCATCAAAAAATGGCCCCACTTAAAATATGAAGGTATTTTTAGAATTTGCTCGATTTTTGAAACAAAACTGCATTTAAAGAAAATGACTTCAGACTCATCTAAAATTATATATTATATTAATGGCCATATCTCCGTCAAAAATGGCCCCACTTAAAATATGAAGGTATTTTAGAATTTGCTCGATTTTTGAAACAAAACTGCATTTAAAGAAAATGACTTCAGACTCATCTAAAATTATATATTGTATTAATGGCCATATCTCCGTCAAAAATGGCCCCACTTCAAATATGAAGGTATTTTTAGAATTTGCTCGATTTTTGAAACAAAACTGCATTTAAAGAAAATGACTTCAGACTCATCTAAAATTATATATTGTATTAATGGCCATATCTCCCTCAAAAATGGCCCCACTTAAAATATGAAGGTATTTTTAGAATTTGCTCGATTTTTGAAACAAAACTGCATTTAAAGAAAATGACTTCAGACTCATCTAAAATTATATATTGTATTAATGGCCATATCTCCGTCAAAAAATGGCCCCACTTCAAATATGAAGGTATTTTTAGAATTTGCTCGATTTTTGAAACAAAACTGCATTTAAACAAAATGACTTCAGACTCATCTAAAATTATATATGTATTAATGGCCATATCTCCATCAAAAATGGCCCCACTTAAAATATGGAGGTATTTTTAGAATTTGCTCGATTTTTGAAACAAAACTGCATTTAAAGAAAATGATTCCAGACTCATCTAAAATATTATTTTTTTTTATTTTTTTTTTTTTTTAAAAAATGGCCCCACTTCAAATATGAAGGTAATTTTAGAAGTTGCTCGATTTTTGAAACAAAACTGCATTTAAAGAAAATGACTTCAGACTCATCTAAAATTATATATTGTATTAATGGCCATATCTCCATCAAAAATGGCCCCACTTAAAATATGGAGGTATTTTTAGAATTTGCTCGATTTTTGAAACAAAACTGCATTTAAAGAAAATGACTTCAGACTCATCTAAAATTATATATTGTATTAATGGCCATATCTCCGTCAAAAATGGCCCCACTTAACATATGAAAGTAATTTTAGAATTTGCTCGATTTTTGAAACAAAACTGCATTTAAAGAAAATGATTCCAGACTCATCTAAAATTGTATATTATATTAATGGCCATATCTCCGTCACAAATGGCCCCACTTCAAATATGAAGGTATTTTTAGAATTTGCTCGATTTTTGAAACAAAACTGAATTTAAAGAAAATTACTTCAGACTCATTTAAAATTACATAATGTTTTAATGGTCATATCTCCGTCAAAAATGGCCCACTTCAAATATGAACGTATTTTTAGAATTTGCTCGAATTTTGAACCAAAACTGCATTTAAAGAAAATGTCTTCAGACTCATCTAAAATTATATAATATAATAATGACCATATCTCCGTCAAAAATGGCCCCACTTCAAATATGAAGGTATTTTTAGAACTTGCTCGATTTTTTTAAACAAAACTGCTTTTAAAGAAAATGATTTCAGACTCATCTAAAATTATTTATTGTATTAATGGCCATATCTCTGTCAAAAATGACCCCACTTAAAATATGAAGGTATTTTTAGAATTTGCTCGATTTTTGAAACAAAACTGCATTTAAACAAAATGACTTCAGACTCATCTAAAATTATATATTATATTAATGGCCATATCTCCGTCAAAAATGGCCCCACTTCAAATATGAAGGTATTTTTAGAATTTGCTCGATTTTTGAACCAAAACTGCATTTAAAGAAAATGACTTCAGACTCATCTAAAATTATATATTATATTAATGGCCATATCTCCGTCAAAAATGGCCCCACTTCAAATATGAAGGTATTTTTAGAATTTGCTCGATTTTTGAAACAAAACTGCATTTAAAGAAAATGACTTCAGACTCATCTAAAATTATATATTGTATTAATGGCCATATCTCCATCATAAAATGGCCCCACTTAAAATATGAAGGTATTTTTAGAATTTGCTCGATTTTTGAACAAAACTGCATTTAAAGAAAATGACTTCAGACTCATCTAAAATTATATATTATATTAATGGCCATATCTCCGTCAAAAATGGCCCCACTTCAAATATGAAGGTATTTTTAGAATTTGCTCGATTTTTGAAACAAAACTGCATTTAAAGAAAATGACTTCAGACTCATCTAAAATTATATATTGTATTAATGGCCATATCTCCGTCAAAAAATGGCCCCACTTAAAATATGAAGGTATTTTTAGAAATTGCTCGATTTTTGAAACAAAACTGCATTTAAAGAAAATGACTTCAGACTCATCTAAAATTATATATTATATTAATGGCCATATCTCCGTCAAAAATGGCCCCACTTCAAATATGAAGGTATTTTTAGAATTTGCTCGATTTTTGAAACAAAACTGCATTTAAAGAAAATGACTTCAGACTCATCTAAAATTATATATTGTATTAATGGCCATATCTCCGTCAAAAATGGCCCCACTTCAAATATGAAGGTATTTTTAGAAATTGCTCGATTTTTGAAACAAAACTGCATTTAAAGAAAATGACTTCAGACTCATCTAAAATTATATATTATATTAATGGCCATAAAAATGGCCCCTACTTAAATATGAAGGTATTTTTAGAAGTTGCTCGATTTTTGAAACAAAACTGCATTTAAACAAAATGACTTCAGACTCATCTAAAATTATATATTGTATTAATGGCCATATCTCCATCAAAAATGGCCCCACTTAAAATATGAAGGTATTTTTAGAAGTTGCTCGATTTTTGAAACAAAACTGCATTTAAAGAAAATGACTTCAGACTCATCTAAAATTATATATTGTATTAATGGCCATATCTCCGTCAAAAATGGCCCTTTTTAATTTTTTAGAATTTGCTCGATTTTTGAAACAAAACTGCATTTAAAGAAAATGACTTCAGACTCATCTAAAATTATATTATATTAATGGCCATATCTCCGTCAAAAATGGCCCCACTTAAAATATGAAGGTATTTTTAGAATTTGCTCGATTTTTGAAACAAAACTGCATTTAAAGAAAATGACTTCAGACTCATCTAAAATTATATATTGTATTAATGGCCATATCTCCGTCAAAAATGGCCTCACCTCAAATTAGAGTTAATTGAAATTGCTCGATTTTTGAAACAAAACTGCATTTAAAGAAAATGACTTCAGACTCATCTAAAATTATATATTATATTAATGGCCATATCTCCGTCAAAAATGGCCCCACTTTAAAATGAAGGTATTTTTAGAATTTGCTCGATTTTTGAAACAAAACTGCATTTAAAGAAAATGACTTCAGACTCATCTAAAATTATATATTGTATTAATGGCCATATCTCCGTCAAAAATGGCCCCACTTAAAATATGAAGGTATTTTTAGAAATTGCTCGATTTTGAAACAAAACTGC
>JAEIFX010000552.1:0-11184 GCA_018904325.1 Drosophila murphyi | reverse complement strand
TACACAAACACATACCTTTACAATTCAATGTTTTATAGCCTTTCAATAGGTTGATTAATGTTTAAATAAATTGCTACATAAAAAAAAAAAAAAAAAAAAAAAAGGGTCTCACATAGTCTATCTATTATATGTAATATATTTATATTGCCGATTATACGATAATAACTACAGTAGTGGTGTACACTTGTGCACATTAATATTAGCAGAAAATGAGAACAATTCGCACTGGTAAGGTTTTTTGGGACGTGACTGTAACAACGATCAGCATGCAAAAACATGCAAACAGCTGATCGATAAAGATGTGTTGGCAGGACCATTCACAACCATTCGCACGGTTACCTACTTAGCAATTCTATGTTGTTCCAGCCCATGCATTTTCCTTCCGTAATTGACGACGTGCGCAACAAAATTCTTATTGAGGAATAACTTAACACAATCGCTATATTAAAGTTAGTTTTTTAACAATACAATAATTGTGAAAGATACCTTCCCACCAACATTGGATAGAAATTGTGTATATTATAAAACCCGGCATGGCATATGATGGTTGCCTTGAACAAGTTGTGTCAGGTCAGCTGCGCTAACCACTCACATTGTGATTGCTTACAGTGTGTTAGTGCCCTTCCTTGTTATTGGTTGGTCTTCGAGCGTGACAAGCGAATGGCGGAGCAGCGCCCAAGTCGTGGACTATCAGCTGTTAAAATTGTTGTGTCGTATTTTAGCTACGCTAAAACTCAGTCGAGCTGAGTGTTCGAGCAACAAAATTTATATTGAGTTTGCGATAATTAATAAGACAGTGTAAATATATATTAAACTTTACAATTACACTTTCCAATGTTAGTTTTCTGATCGCTTAATTTTTACCCGTTCCGTGGCGTCCCGCCATACATCGGTGTCCGTGATCTGGTTTGATTCGAGCTCCTGTACGCCAGACTCTGCCCCAGGCACTCCGTCCGCCAGCTACACAAGTACAGGATCTCAGTCTGCCCGCCAGAGATTCCGCACAGCACTGCTGATGCTCACCAGGACAAGCGGTTTCCTTGTTCCCCAAGGATTGCGCCTAGTACTCTTGTGAGTCAGGATTCGCGTGTCTCACTCTCTGACTAATCAGAGACCAAGCCTCGCTTGTTTCGCTTGACTCTTCGCGGATATCGCCTGTAGCCACAATTCGAGCGTGGCAAGGATATGCGTTTCGCACCTGATTTCAGGACCCCGATGTCCTGTGATCCTCGTGTTATACTTGAGTCCTTTGACACACATTGTCCTTGCACTCGTCCTTTGTGTCTCGCGTTCACGTATCTCATTGACTTCGTAATTGCGACCGACTCACTTTCACCTTTGCATAGATCGATTCTCACCCGCTTATAGGTTCGCGCAGACTCGCGTGTATATTGGTACAGCCCTCGCCTTGTGCTGCGGCGCTCCTTTCATAGGCCTTGGTTGGCCACCATTTGTCGGGACTGTACCACGGTGGCGTAATCTTGTTGGTGGCGTGATCTTTTGGTAATTTTCCACAGTCCTTTTACTGGCGCCAACCACTGTCTGCCGCCGGATGTGCCATTTCGCATGCACATCCAAAATCATAAATATACATATACATAGGTATATGTACATTCACACGTGCATTGCTATATGGCTCCTCACAGAGCTCTCTTTATTTGGCATTGGAAAACTTCCACTTTCCAAGCTAAAGGATAGCTGAAATTATAAAATTCAGAAATACTTTGTTTTTTTGGGGAACACCCCAGTGCCTCGCCGAGACGTTTTCACCCCTATACCTATACCCTATACCGATACCCATGTGGGGTCTGGGACTCGCCTCGGGGTATGACGCCTAGCGCATGAACGATGGCGGGCTTCATTCCAGCGGTACTGGTGGTGGTGACTTCACTGGGCATGTGGCTGGATTCGGGATCGACTGTAGGGCCTTCTGGTGGCCATTTCTCGTCTCCTCCTCCCCACCACATACCAGCGTGACCGTGTGCTTCCATCGGCCGTCCGTGAAGGCCCTCGCATAAGTGGCGGTCACGGTGGGTGGAGGTAGTTGCTGCCGCTCGCCATGCCACTGGGCACCTCCTTCTTCCCCGCGCCGCTCCTCGTCATCTTCCTCATCTGAGATGACGATCACCTTGAATTCTGGGTCGGGTCGCGTCAATGGCGTGTATGGCATGGTGTCTTCCTCCTCGTCTAAGGATGACTCTATGATGGGGTCATCCTCGCCCAGCGTCCCTGGGTCTTCGGCGTCAATTCTGAGGCCTCGGACATGGCCTCGTCAAATTCGGCCGGTTCGCCCGCCTCCCATGAATCGGCGCGGGCGTTCGCCGGCGAACCGTACTGTAGTGTGGTCGTCCTCCGGCATCGGTGTGTGTGTTTGATCGTGATGCCCGAATTCTCACTCTCAAAGCTGTAATGCACATTCTCAAAGCTCTAATGCACACGCCTAAGCACTAGTATAAGAGATGATCGTACTTCGGGAGTAAGCCTGCGCACCAGTGCACGTGTGGTTTTTGCTCTCTTGTGCCCTTTGCGCACGCATCTCCAAGAGTACAAACGTTTTTGATGCCCTTTTCGTTTGCTCTCGTTTATTTTGTGCATATCTCTGCACTTGCACACGTTGTTGTTGCCCATTTCGTTTGCATATCGGTGAGCGCCCGCCTTGGGGCGCTGGTATGTATTTGTATGTTTATTCCATATATATGTATACATAGATACTTATATATATGTATATATATATATATACTTATACGAGTATACTTGTATGTATATAAATTTTTTTCTATATATGTATATATACATACATTTTTTTAAAATTAATTTTTTTGTATATTCTTTCCTTTTGGGGTTATTAATTTATACGTATACCCTTATCTTTTGGGTTTTGTTAGTTTAGTCGTATACCCTTCCTTTTGGGTTTTGTTTGTTTATACGTATACCCTTCCTTTTGGGTTTTTATTAATTTATACGTATACCGTTCCTTTTGGATTTTATTATTGAGACATACACCCTTCCTTTTGGGTTTTATTAATTTATATGTATACCCTTTCCTTTTGGACTCTTATTAATTTATACATGTGTTAGATATTCTTATGTAGAACCACATATATTTTCGCTCTCTTGTTATATTGGAAAAAAATGGTGACTTGTGTAATTAATATGGTATTTTGGTTATCCTTAATGTATGCGTGTTTTAGGCTCACCCGTATCCTCGCGGTCGCTCACGTATGCTGTCCTTATCCGCCTGTCCGTTATGCCTTTTATTTTGCAGATTACGGGTGATGTAAAATCCACAATCTGATATGGACCCCCGCATCTTCGCTGCGAATCCTTCTGCTGCATTTGACAGGTGGAGTAATTTCACCCACACTCTGTCTCCGATATTGGGTCTCCATGGTCTATGACGCAGGTTGTAGTGCCTTGCTTGGTCCTGTACTGCCTTTTTCTAAACTCCGGACAATTTCGAATACTTCCTTTAATTTCTTCTCATTGTCTTTTTGAAGCCTAGGCTCTTGGCCTTGTGTTATGAACGCAGCGCTGTACCCGGTGTCAGTTCGGGTAATGCCTCATCCAAACATATTTGATTGTCTTTTGTGAATTGTGCGATCGCGCTAGTGCGATTCGCTCGTTCAGTGGGGTTTTCTTGTGGAGTGTAGAGCGCTGTAAATTGATGTTTAACTCGCCTCTCCTCGAGGAATTTTTTAAATGCCCGACTTGTAAACTGTGTTCCATTGTCGGTTATTAACACTTTGGGTAGAAGAAACTGTGCTAAAACCTTTTCCCTGAAGGCCTTTTGTAGCGTTGCTGTAGTAGCGCTTCGGAGTGGTCCCATTTAAGTCCATTTCGAGAAGCGGTCTATTAAGACCAACAACATCGTGTTTCCGTGGGTCGATCTTGGTAGTGGTCGCACGAAGTCAGCACAAACTGTACTCCAGGGTTCCTCCGGTATCTTGGTCAGCATTTGTCCTGCCGCGGCCATTTGACTTGGCTTATACTATATAAGCCTGGCCAATAGTAGCGTGCTGCTATTCGGGCTGTTGTTTTCCTACTACCCGTATGACCTGCGGTGGCGGTGTTGTGGTTTTCGCTTACTTTTCACTTGCATTCTCTTTCCGGTGGGCACACATAGTTTCCAGGCTACCACATCCTCGTTTCCAGCTCTATGCGGGATGTGTCTATAGAGATTGCCGGATTCTTCACTATAGTCTGGGAATTTCCTGCGATTTTTCGCTATGTCAGACCGCATCTTTTGAATCCAGTTACAGCTCTTGTTTGCCTGGTCCATCGAGTCGTCCATAGTCGAGACTCTGAAGCACGTATTCTTCAGGGGTGGTCGGGATAGCGCGACTGCAACGTTTCCCTTTCTGTATTTGACGTCAAAGTCGAACTGTTGCAGTTCCAGTGCTCATCTCGCGATCCTGCCTGATGGGCTTTCGATGGAGTTCAGCCACTTCAGTGCCATATAATCCGTGATGACAGTGAAGTGGTATCCTTCCAAGTACGGTCTTAGCTTCCTTATGCCCCAGATTATCGCAAGACACTCTTTTTCGGTCGCAAAGTAGTTGCGCTCCGCACCATTTAAATATCTGCTTGCATACGATATGACCCGTTCGCCCTCCTCTGAGTCTTGCGTCAGTATCGCTCCCAAGCCATAATTGCATCATCCGTCTGCAAGCAAAATGGCCTTGAGAAATCTGGGTATGCTAGCACAGGCGATTGTGTCAGCTTGGCTTTAACCATTTCCAAAGCTTCTTGGATCTCTCCGGTCCATTTCCATTTTGTATCTTTCTTCAATAGTGTGTGTAGTGGGTGTACTGTGGTGACAAAATCTGGTACGCACTGCCTGTACCACGATGCCACTCTCAGGTATTGTCGTAGTTCCTTTACGTTTCCAGGGGGTTCAACTCGGCGATAGCATCTACTTTCCCCGGATCCGTGCGTATCCCTTCTTCGGTCACCTGATGGCCAAGGTATTTAAGTTCATTTTTGAAGAAGTCGCACTTGTCCTCGTTGATCCTCAGATTCGCTGCTCTCAATCGTCGGAACACTTCTCTTAAGTTGTGCATGTGTTCTTCGCGTTTTTCCCGATCACAATAATGTCATCCAAATATGCAAACGCATGCGGCATCATTTCGGGTCCAGTCACGCGATCGAGGGCCCTCTGAAACGTTGCGGGCGCCGAATGCAGTCCGAATGGCATTACATTATAACCGTGATTGGAACAGTCTTTTACCTGGAACTGTGAATGCCGTCATCGCTCGATTTTTTTTTTATCTGGATCTGCCAGTGTCCATATTTGAGGTCCAAGTTCATTATAAATTTTGCCTCTCTCAGCTGGTCCAGGATGTGGTGGACTCGTGGCAACGAACATGCATATTTTATTGATATGCTTTTGCCGAAAGCCATTTTCGCGTTTTGTTTTTTGACCATTACGATTGGTGCGCTGTGTGGGCTTGATGCATCATTTGAACAATAGTTCATCCGCCTGTCAGTTTATCTCGGCTTGCATTTTGTGATTTTTAGGGAAGTACCGCTGTTTAATTGGTCGATCGTCACTCATGACAACACGATGCTCAGTTATAGGCGATGTTCCTTTTATATCCCCAAATGCCGCCAATTCTCCTCGCAAAAATGTATAAATTTCTGCATCTGGGTGTATTGGTGTTTCGACTGTTGTGGCTACTGACAACCTCTCCACTTGATGGTTTATCTCGTATTTTGGAGGGCTTACTAATAGCCCTGTGCACTTCAAAACTGTATGCATGCCAGACAAGAAGTACCATCCGGGGACTAAGTCGTCGATGACTCCTGGGAGTATCAGTAGTCCATGTTCCTCAGCCCGAGTCTGATTTTCACCTCGACTTGTTCTCGGACTCCGCTGTTTCGGTCATCTGCCATCCCGACTCGACGTTCGGTTGCGCTCCGTCGGTCTATTTTGCTCAGTCCTTGGGCTAGCTTCTCGCTGACGAAGCTACTCGTGGTCCCTGTGTCAATCGTAGCCTTATACCGAATCCGCTGAATATTGCAGTGGCCGCATGTGCGTCTGCATTTCCATCATATACGCTTTAAACGGTTCGTGCATCGCCTTCCGTCTTCGGGTAACTTCCTCCTTCAAGTTTTCGAAGTAGTCTCTTGGAAGGAAATACTCCTGAAACTTTGGACGAATGCTACCCATCTCGTCCAGTGTTGCCTATGTACCACCTAAGAACCATTTCCTGAAGTTATTCTGGCATGGCCCTGGGAATTAAATTCAGGGTCAGTCTATCAGGTATCTGCTGACCATTCGACTTTTTCCAGGAAATCCAAAGGCCTAGTGGTGCCGTCGAAACGAAAATTCCATTCGCGGACTTGATTCGCTACTTTGGGGTATTCCTTGGACATAGTCGGTGTTGTTTGTTCGTTTATGGACACTATTCTTTGTGGCTGTGGTGTGGACGCTACCACGCACAGAGTCTGATTGTCGTCTCGAGCCCGCGTTGCTGCTCTGGTTGCCGGGATGCTCAGCTGGGCCAAATTTATATTCGTCGACTCTCTCGAATTCGCTACATTTTCTGTTTTTCTAGCAGGCGATTGTCTGCTATAAATCGCCGATAGTTCCTCCAATCCACTCCCACTCTCCA
This sequence comes from Drosophila murphyi, assembly GCA_018904325.1. NCBI lineage: Eukaryota > Metazoa > Arthropoda > Insecta > Diptera > Drosophilidae > Drosophila > Drosophila murphyi. The sequence continues at coordinate 4,570 of JAEIFX010000552.1, read as the reverse complement.
AATAGCTTGCGCATCGCATCTAACGTTCCGGATAACTCCACTACGAATTCTGCTCCATATTTTAGCACATCTTTTTTTAGGATGTACACCCACGCGCGAACCACTTTTATTTTAGTTTTGTTTTAATATACATGTATATTATGTGTTTGAAATTATTGCAACCACCAAAGTTGGGCACCAGTTGCAACGAACCTTTTTATTCTGCCGTATTGCACTTATATTGATTGAAATTACACTTTCCAATATTACTTTTCTCATCGCTTAATTTCTACTCGTGCCGTGGCGTCCCGCCATACATCGGTGTCCGTGTTCAGACTCCAGACGCCAGACTCTGCCCCAGGCACTCCGTCCGCCAGCTACGCAAGTCCAGGATCTCAGTCTGCCCGCCAGAGATTCCGTACAGCAATCCTGATGCTCACCAGGACAAGCGGTTTCCTTGTTCCCCAAGGATTGCCCCTAGTACTCTTGTGAGTCAGGATTCGCGTGTCTCACTCTCTGGCTAATCACAGACCAAGCCTCGCTTGTTTCGCTTGACTCTTCGCGGATCTCGCGTGTTGCCACAATTCGAGCGTGGCAAGGATATACGTTTCGCACCTGATTTCAGGACCCCGATGTCCTGTGATCCTCGTGTTCTATTTGAGTCCTTTGACACACAGTATCCTTGCACTCGTCCTTTGTGTCTCGCGTTCACGTATCTCATTGACTTCGTAATTGCGACCGACTCACTTTCACCTTTGCATAAATCGATTCTCACTCGCTTATAGGTTCGCGCAGACTCGCGTATATATTTGCACAGCCCTCGCCTTGTGCTGCGGCGCTCCTTTTATAGGCCTTGGTTGGCCACCTTTTGTCGGGACTGTACACACACTAACGGCTCAAATGGCTGAACACCTGCTTTAGAAAGAGAGGGGGCGAATGAGAGCGAATTCGCCGTAACTGTATCTGGGCCAGATTTCGGCCTGATGGAAAGTTATTATGAGAAGCGCATATAACATTTAATACATGCTAATGGGCATTTCGCATGCACATCCATGAACATACATACATATATATATATATTTATAATCATAAATATACATATACCTGACCACTTCTTGTACAAGTAACGGATCTTAAGTAAAAGGCGGTTGACCGAAACATCATGAATAAAGAGTTACCGCACTGTGTCTAAAACTGAACTCTATAACGTCATACACAAAAATTTAGTTAAACTTTATGTTAAATTTCCTTAGAATGAACTTGTAAAGAATTATCATTTAATTTTATAAAGAGCTCGCTAAAGTTGGTAAGGTATGTAATATCATCTGTTATATTGTCTAATCCATTTTGAGGTTCACACAGCAACGTCATCCGTCTTCAGGCCTGTCGACAACGATAGATTACTATCTGTTTTGCTGCTGTAAGTACGGCGTAACCATGTAACAGATGTGGCATACCCAGATATACGTAAATACCTCATATATATATATATATACCCAAATTCATTTGCAGCATAAGCTTTTTATTTAATATTATTGTATCTATATTGAAGTTAAAGAAATCGATTGAATTTGAAAGAATTGATAGTAATTAAATAATACTCTCCAACATGAAATTTTAAAGATTGTAATTAAATAAAACTTTCAAAATTAATGTTAATAATAATGGAACTCAAACGATCATTATGGAGTATTTAAAGAATTAATTATGGATTAAAATACCTTAATGGGCTCCTGATGGACATAAGTATGGTTTTGCATCTTGACTGGGGTAAATGCATCGAATATTAGTCTTTACAGGTAAAGGAAGAAGAACATCAACATCTCTGTTCCTCGACTTAAATATATCACTTGTGGCAGCTTACTAGCAAAAGTAGCAAAAGCATCTACCCCACTTTCCCAGAGTAAAGTCGACCCCGTAGGCAGAGCACGCCTACAGTTTGATGCATACTTTAACATGTTCGTTACAGCAACTTTAAGTTAATCATGATCGATTAATCCTATAATAAAGTATTGTCATCGGACCTGTAATAAAGTATTGTAATGGGAAGATCCGAAAACAAACTGCCAAGTACGTATAATCAAAGATATTCTAGCACGTAGTCATAATGAATACGCAGTTCAGCAAATATGAGTTTATTTTGGTCAACCATTTCAAATTGAAGAATTGCAGTTGCAAAATCGTAAATGAAATTCAAAGTAAACTCGTACTGTCATGACATTGTGAGAATTGGAAAAATTTAAGTTAGTTATTTGGTTGGATCAGTTAATGAGCTGGGTAGCAAGGCAAAGTTTGTAATTAATTACTAAAAATCCACCTTTAATTGTATTGTTGTAGTAATGTGGTCTAGAATTAACATGTAAGCTGCTCGGTTTTCGGTCGCCATGGAAGAGATGGTCCCGCTGAGTGCGTCTACTAGTAATAGAGTTACTCACGATGAGGACCTCGATCTAAGCACTGCCGCTGAGATACGCGATTGCTCCCTATCAAACGAACCAAATTTTGAATTTATGGAAGTTCGGCCAACAAGACCATCTAAACCTCCCCACTCATTGCACTAAATGATATCACTCCGCCTGACAGCTTTATGCAAAAATGCAGTGGTGGTGGTACATTCAGGGTAATGCCAAATGGTAATTCAGAGATTGTTCACGGATAAGCTAATCCCGTTTCATTCATACCAATTAAAAGAAGATAGAGGTTTCCGCGTGGTGATCAGGAGACTGCATCCATCTTTGCAGAAAATTGATCACATCAGATATGAGCTGGCCAGACTTGGGCACGCGGTGCTTGGTTTCCAAACCATCACAAGCCGCGTTACTAAAAAGGAGCTGAATGTGTGTTATTTGGAGTTGGAGCCGGCTGCATCTCTCAGGTGCGCATTTCAGTCGAATGCCCTGACCGCCATATGGGCATCCCCAGTACCGTTGCCAGGAATTTGGCCATACGGGGAAATACTGTCAAAAGCAGTATAGCTGCGTGATGTGTGGCTCACCACACGCAAGTCATGTGTGCGAAAAACCGTTGGACGGTTTGCGACCGGACAACACTTGGTGTCGATCGGATGCAGAAATTGCAGCGGCGTTTGCGGATGAGCTGCAAGGTCGCTTCACGCCTTTTGCACTTGCATCACCCAGCCAGGTACAGGATACTGAAACATTTTTAAATGCAGATCTCGATCCTGTACACACACGATCCTGTACACACACCTGATCACACCTATTGCCCCTGGTGAGGTCCGCTTACAGATTCGCAGGCTTAAGTCCACTAAGGCCCCTCGCTATGATGGTATTGACGGCAGAGTTGCTAAGGCCCTCCCAGAGAAGGGAGTGATGTTCCTGGTGCTACTTTTTAACTCCATGGTTCGCATCCACCACTTTCCCACTGCGATGATTTCGAAACCTGGCAAGCCGGATAATCTTGTCTCGTCATATCTTGTCTCGCCTATCGAGTAACTGGACGCTGAACATTGACTTCTGTCTACTGACAGTCACACAACAAATTAACCGACATACGAGTCGGTATAATGACCGGTTGCATAACCATTTCAACCCTCTGGCTTGCACACTCGGGTCAAATACAACGCGCAGGAGGTTGAAGCGCATCCACACCAGCTACCTCTGGACTGTTGGGCGTTAAATTAATGCTAAAAATTTAATATTTAATGTTATCTATTATCTGCTAAAACTAGTTCTATGTTTATGTTATACATTTTAATTCACTGCTATTTTTCATTCATACATTTACAAATCAATGTTTATAGGTTGATTAATGTTTAAATAAATTGATATATAAAAAAAAAAACAGTAACTTTGTAAATATTAAACGCAAATTGCCTTCATTGTCGAACTAAGTTCTTTATGAAGATACAAAAGCAAAAATTATCAGGCTGCAGCTAATCTTTGTGCTGAGTATTTTTGTTCAAAGATCTAATTGCATTTTTGGTCCTGTGGTAACTGAAAAGTATTTTTCCACGCTATTTGGAAGGAGTTCTTTATTATTCCTCTCAATAAAAAGTCGGATGTAAAAAACTACTGGGGGATTTCCAAATTGTCCGCAATACCTAAGGCATTCGAGAAAATTAAATAAATAATTCACTTTCCAGCATGGAATTGAATTGAATTTACTTCCCTTGTGATCAATGGATTTCAGAATAAAATGCAAAGTGATGTCGTTTGTACAGATTTCAGTAAGGCCTTTGATTCTGTTAATCATTATCTCCTTCTTCATAAACTAAACCTTATAGGATTTCCTACCAACCTTCTTGCATGGATTTCTGAGTATCTCAGTAATAGATCTCAAAAAGTTTCGAAACCTAATATCCTAAGTTAAACCTAATTGTAGGCGGACTTACTTTAATTTTTGTCATGGTGTTAATGAATTTGCTCTATTTGAACTGCTCTAAGTGTAAGGTCACGTTATTTTATCGCATCTCTCCTCTTCTTGATAGACTGAATGAAGTAAATGATTTCAGTTTACTTCTTGAACAGCGGTTAAAATTTGATTGTCATATTAAATTCATTGTAAACAATGTTCTTGGTTTTCTTAAGCGTTGGTCAAAGGAATTTGATGACCATTATACGACTTAAAA
>JAEIFX010000550.1:0-14408 GCA_018904325.1 Drosophila murphyi | reverse complement strand
GTAGGGGATGCAGCAGTCACTGGAACCAACTTGTGTGTTGTGTGTTCCTTGTTCATGCGTCGCTGGATCTCTCTCGGCTCGTGGTGTGGTCCCACACTGATGCTGAGCAAGTTGGGCCTCCGCAGCCCCGACGCCACGTCACTGCCCTTTGAAGCAGCACGTTGTACTTTGGATGGTATCGTACATTTCCTTCATCATGGCTTTCAGGAGGGCTACTTCCCCGATCATCAACGCCCCTACACACCTGATCCAGCCTCCATTTGGCTCCTCTTTCGCGGAACACACGCCTGTTTCACACACTTTGATCTGAACACCGACGCCGTCATGGCAGAGATGCGTCAACGCATCGAGGCGTGGGAGGATCTGATGCAACCCAACGATGGATCACGTACACCTCAGCGCATCACTTTTCTTCGAACGGTGTTGGCTGAAAACCCGCAGGAGGAATTGGACCTCCTGTCAGATTTTCACGCAGCGGTGCGGCAACGTACGCGAGGTACATTGGACTTCCGCACGGTGATGGTCGTACACAACCAAGCACCAACCACACAACCCATCTTTTCCTTTCACAAGGAAGCAGAAGATTATGACTCACCCTGTGTGGTCTGGAACCTTGCACGTACATCACTCAACAGCAACAGCAGCAACCATGAGGTTGGTCGCGCAGATCCTTCATCCACAACACCTTCCTTGTTGGATGAGTGCCATGATGGCTATCAACACATCATCACCACCATGTGCAAAGAGCTCAAGTGGAGATCATTGGCGGGAAATTTGCCAACCTACGCACAGTTTCTTGCCGCAGCCGAACGCAGTGGTGTGGCAGCCTTTCGTCCGTACGCAGAGCTCAGTCGTGTGGCTGGTGTTCCCGCGGTGCGCGGGACCTGCCGCGGCGTTGGCTCCACCAACTTTGTACGCAACGGCGGTACGTGTGTCTACTGCGGCTCCACCGATGGCCATGCCGTTTCCCCCGAGGCCTGCGGCGTGACGAAGACGTGGAGCGAGGCGGATATTGACGAGCTCTTGATGGCCTATGGCATGCACGATGGGGATGAGGTGGCGGCAGTGGAGGCCACGGCCTTGGCCCAATCACGTGGAGCACATGAAACGTGGATGAAGTTGAAGGAGCTGATTGGTGGGGGTTGATGCATGAAGGTGGTGCATGCGATGGCACCTTCTTCTCATCCTCCATAACCACATGGTACGTACTCTGTACTGAATGGTATGTGTGTTGATCTTCTTTCGGATGATGATGGTGTTCTTCTTCAATATATTTCTTCCCTCATCTTCATCTTCATCTTCATTAGCATAGGAGATCCACGAGGAAGGTTGTGTTCTCAGATTATTTGCACATATTTCCTTTGTGTTCGTTGCCATCTTCTCTTTGTTTCAGGTTGAGTAGCTCCAACAACAACAACAACAGCACAGCTGCTTCATTTGTTGTTGTTGTTGTTCTTCTTCTTCACTTTTTCACGTGCATTTGACGTTGTCCGTGTTGGAGAAACAGTGAAGCAGCATCTTGCGCAGACGACGGCTCACTAATTAGCGCTGTGTTCTGCAGCAAACATATATCGAGGCCACACCAGCTCCACCGCACAACGAGAACACGTGTGTTGTTGTTGCGTCTTTCTTCTTCTTCTTTTTTTCTTCAGTTCCTGCTGCTTCTGCTACGCGAGGAGGTCTTCAACCAAATAATAGAAACCCACCTACACACACACACACACACACCCGCCATCCATCTTCTCTTCACTTTCTTGCACACGCCCCAACACCTCTGCGGGTGCATTGTTTGCTCCTTTTCACGGTGTTTCAACGTACGAAGAACAACACGCAAGGTATACCGCTATATTGATTCTTCGTGGGCAACACACATCACACACATCAACAACACTATCATCAAACAACAACGTGTTGTGATCCATCAGACATCACCAAGATGACTGATGATGTGGTGAATGGCTTGATGCTGCACCGACCCATGCTGAAGGGCTGGCTTGAAAAGAAGCCAGAGTGGCTTCTACGCAGTTGGGATGAGCGATTTGTTGTCTTGGATGACCGACGCATCGCCTACCACGTGGACTTCTTCCTTCCAGAAAAAAAGTGGGGCACCTTGAAGTCATTCGATAAGGGTGATTGCCAGAGCCTCACATTTCGAGTGTGGCTCGTTGAAGGAGATGTCTGGACCTTCCGCGCACAAAACGTGGATACCTACGAACGTTGGGTGACGGCCATCGCGGAGAGCCTACGTCGAGAGGCCACCCTGGATTGCCAAGATGCCAGCGTGGTGATGGAGGATGCGGCAGAGCTCTCCAACAACAACAACAACAACATCCGCGATGAGCAGGGCGAGACGTCGTCCAACCACACACAATCAGCCTCCGTCCTCTCACTCCGTCATGAGGAAACCACCTTCATGCGCACGACCGTGGAAAAGCAAGGTGCGTGGCGTGGGGCGTGGAAGTTGCGCGTGATGGGCCTCCACGATGGCCCGCAGCTTTCGTACTGGGATGATGTACATCAAGCACCCACAGACAAGACGCGCAAGGAGCGCTACGCCATTCTCGCCGTGGATCCATGTGTGTGGGACGATCGTCTGCTGCTCTTTTCAACCACCGTTGGGGAACATTTTTGGGTGCGCTTTGACTGCCAAACCACATGCAGGAGATGGAAGGATTGTGTGCGCGCACTCCTCCTCGCACGTGCGTCGTGGCAGTGGTCGGTCGTACCTGGTGTGGAGGCCCTCACCAACACCATCGCCGTGAAGGGCATCCCCTTCACCAAGATGGGAGGCATGTACGCCCCTCTTCAGGTGCACCATCATGCCGCCGCACACATCACCATGGATGCTGGATGCTTGGATGAACAAGGCGGCCCATTGGGCATGTTGGTGGTGTACGGCGGCATTCAGAAGTGGTCGCGCCACTCATTCAACAAATCAGCGAAGGGCTTCTTTCCTTCACCGCAGGCTGCGGATTTGCAGAGCACATTGCAGGTGCTCCTCCTCTCGGGCGGTCATCCACTGCGGCAGGTGGCGGTTCAACCATTTTCGGAAAGCGAGCACGCCATGGTACGACCTCCGCACGTGTACGGCGCCACGCTCAATCTTGTGAAGCTTACGCGGCAACGTCGCGGACAGAATGGAGATGATTCTGCCAACACCACCACTGATGGTCGCTCCACGTCAGCATTGATGGATCATGTGTTGGAGATGCTCCTGATTGGTGGATCAACGGGGGTGAACCGCGATGGTGGAAAGACAGAGTTGTGGTGCGCGTGCGTACCGCGCGGCTACTTTCATTGGTGAGCGCCACAACGAAGGCATCAACGCCACCGCCGTGGCGCCGTATTGGGTGCGCCACGAGTTTCCGTCGTATGAGCTGCCAACTTTATCCTTTCATGACTCCATCCGACTTCGCACCACGAGCACCAACTCATCCATTCTCATCAGCGGTGGTGTGGATGAGTGTGGTCGCTGCCGCAGTGAATGTTTTTTGCTCTCGTGGCCGAGCCGATCCATTGCCACACGCCCGCAAATTCATTCGGTGTGTGCGTTGCCAAACCCGCGCAGCTTTCATCGCATGGTACACGTCCAAGACAACATCATTGTTGTGGTTGGTGGCAGAGGCTCAGAGAGCCAAGAGCTGCCCTCTCTCCTCACCTTGCACGTGGATGAGGTGCTGAAGCAGGAGACGATGGCGTCGGCAGGCAATGCCGCTTCATCACCATCAACATCATCCATGTGGAAGGCACCGCGCTACGCCAATGATGTGGAGCTCCCCGCGCTCTCCGATGTGGCGGTGGATGCGATGCCACAAAGCAAGCGCGTCGTGGTGCTCGCGCAGGTTTCAAAGCGCAGTTTCGATGTGCATCTCTTCATTTTGGATTTCACCATCAACGCCAACAGCGGAGAGGTGTTGGTGGAGTGGAGCCAGGCCGTGGTGGATGTGGGATGTCATCCCAGTCGTGCGTTGGGATGTTCGTTGAACATTCACGGGCCCTACGCGTACGTCGTGGGTGGCGCTCACATGGAAAACGCCGAGATGAGCTCCATCAATGCACCGGTGCGCATTCTTCTTGGGGATTCGCCATCGGCGCTGACATCCGCCACGAAGCGCAAGACACGAAAGGCAAAAGAGCCAACGAAGGAAACAGTGGCGTAGATGATGGAATAGCAAGATGATGCGCTCAGCAACACCGACAACATCGCGCACAACAACGTGGATGCCGATGATGGTGCTGCATCTATCCGCCATTCATGGACCTTCAGAACAGAAGAGCACTGAAACAAGAACAAGCGCGCACATACCCTACACGAAAAAAAAAACATGCATGGCGCAAATCATTTTTTATGCCCCTCTCCCGTTGTTGTTGTTGTTATTTTTGCTTCACGTGTGGTTGATGCAATCGCGGAAGTGAAATCCAACCAGGATTTGTGTGGATGATGGCGATTGATCTTGGCTATCACTATCATCATCATCTTCATCATCAGCCCCCCCATACACAGCGAAGGAAACAAGGCTTCTCCGCCCAACTGCTCCGTACTTTTTTGTTTTGTTTTCATCTTGTGATGTTGCGAGATGTGAGTGATGGAGATGTGCCTCCATCAACGTCATGTCTGTGGACCACGTGTGTGCATCTACACCCCATCCATGTACTTCTTGTTTCTTATTTTGTTGTTGTTGTAGAGTAGTATGCCACCAAGCAAGAGGTCTGCGCCGGCAGAGGACGGAAAGTCGTCAAGCGGGCGCGGTCGTTATGCCGCCGTCGTGGAGAAGGGCGCGAACGCGTGGAAGCAGGATTGGAGCTCATTCATTTCTGGCGTGGAGCTCAAGCGTGTGCGTGACGGGTCCAGCGCTGTTTCGTTGCGTGCCTCGGCCAACCTTTGATCGCGAAGGTGCCGCGAACGACTCGGACGATGATGATGCACCAACCTTCAACTACCTCTTCAGCTCCCCGGCGGAGCGCCGCGCAGAGCGTGAGACGAAAGAGCGCAACAAGAAGGCCGCCGCCGCCAAAAAAAGAAGAGCGAAGAAGTTAGTAAACATCAACAGGCACTCCACGAAGCATCGGAGCGTGGACTGACGTTCGATGGCATGAATCGCAAAGAGCGACGGCAGTTTTTGCATCTCACGGTGAGCGAGGAACAACAAAAGGCCGCGGAACATGCAAAGGAGTTCAAGTTGCACGACTTGATGGATGAGCGCATCGCGTGGTACCAACAAGGACCCTCGCCCATTGACATCATCGCGGAGAAGTTGGTTTCCAAGAAGGCTGAAAAGAAGGGCAAACGGCTGGGTCTCAAGTACAACTACCTGCTGCCACACCCGAGTTGGATCGCACGACGTGCGCAACAACGCAAGGAGAGTGTGTTGGTGGCGCTTGGACGGCGCTTCATCTTCAATGAGGAGGGCGATATGTTGGATGCTCTACACAACCGCAAGGTGGATATCACTCGGGCAAATTTGTTTCTCAGCAATGATGTGGGTCGTGGAAATTATCCGGACGCTGGCGCGGTGGAGGCACCCGTGCATGATGATGTTGATGATGTGAGCTCCTCTGAAAGTGAAAGTGGCGGCGCACCAGACAAGAAGAAGCGCAACAAGAAGAAGGGCAGCCCACGCAACAAGACGGCACCTACCACTTCCTCCCCATCACCCGCCATATCCTCTCTTCTTAGTGATCCACTTCGTGGCCGCAACCAGTTCGTTCGCACCATTGTGTGTAGTCGCGATGCAGCCTTGGCCATTCAGAAGGCCAACCTCTCTACCAAGTACCTCAGTAACAACCTTGTGCAGAAGCCATGCATCAGCCGCGAGGATTGATGCATCTCCCAACAACCAACAACATCATCACGATGTCTTTCTCTCGATTAAGACGAACAATAAACAACCGACTTCATCTTCGTCAGATGCTCCAAACATACGAGACATGCCAAATTGTTGGACGAAGCATGTGTGTGTGTGTGTGTGTGTGTGTGTGGAATCATCATCATCATCATTTCTCATTTTCATCTTCTTCCTCTTCTTATACTTGATGAAGTGTGTCGTCGAAACAGCACTCTGTGTGCTCCGCCATCATGCGCACCGCAGCAACCACCTCGTCTGCCAAGAGTGGCTCCGCTCCACGTGCTGTAACTCATCGACGCGGCGCCAACAACACCTCTGCCCGCGAAGGAAGCACCTCACTACGCGGCAAGCAGCGCAGCCTGGCAAAGGATGATGTACATCCAACCACCTCCTCACCACCACGATCCCCCGCCGAGGATGACAGCTCATCGCCATCGCCCTCTCCCTCATCATCCCCGATGGCAGACCTGCGCACGCTGCCCATCATTTCATCCACCGAGGCCCTGGACACACCCAAGAAGTTGGCAAGCCGCACCTCCTTCACCAGCCGCACCCCACCCACACAACGTCGGCCCGCGCTGCACATATCTCCATCACCGCTGCGAACACGCAACGGGCCACCTTCGTCATCCGCGCGAACACAAGTTGATGGCCGTCATGGATCGGTGGAGCCCGACGCCAAGCCGCCACATCCCACCATACCAACGCTTCTCCTCAGCCCCAATCGAGCCGCCAAACTTCGTTCGCTCTCACGCACGGTGTCGGCCTCCGTCACTCCACGTGGCGTACCATCACCACCCATCAACGATGATGACAACAACAGTGCTGATGTGGGAGGTGGTCGGGGTCTTGGCAGCCGTGAGTGTTCGCAGCAGTCCATGGAGGCATCCATTCGTCGTTGGCGATCGCACACCAGTTCCCCAACTCTGGAGAAGCCGTTGATGGATGTGGGGTTGTTGGCTCCTCTGCGCAAGCTGCCACTCATGGTGCGATGGGCCATCTTCTTGTTGGCCATCTTCTTCACGCAGTTTTTTGTGTTGCTATGCGGCTTTATGATGGTGTGTTCAAGTTGACTCAACGTCGGTGGAGGGGGAGTGAGAATGGCTTTCATCCTGCACCTCCTCACACACACACACATGCAGTACATCTCCTTCCCTCCCTCCCTCACATCATGGTTATCGTTGACAAGCACCCATGTTGGTTGGTTGTTGTTCTTCCTGATGCACGATGAACATGTGCCGAGGTTTCGAGCTCATCCTCATGCGGGTGAAGGTCTACGTTGCGGCCTACGCACAATCTTGTACGTGGTTGGTCATGCAGGATGATGATGATGTGTGTGGCTCACACCACATGATATACCTCCTCATTCTTCACTTCTCTTAATATACCGCTAGCATTGCTTCCGTGGCACCAACAGGAGGATCTACTCCTCTTTGCATTTCACACATCCCATCATCATCATCATCATCTCCTATCGCCACGATGCATTTCATCCACGCACTTCTCGTTGTCCTGTTGCTCGTCGTGGCCGGAGGTGTGCATGCGTCGGAAACCCTGCCCAGCGTGGAGGCCATCCTCGGCCAACGCTTCGAGGTGAGCGTCATCTCCTCATCGTTTGGCACCTTCAACGCCACCTTGGCCATGCGCGGCTCCGTCACCTTCGCTGAACGCCTGCACGGAGAGCTCGTTCCCCATGGCGATGTACACATCGCAGCGGGTCAGACGGCGCTCCCACACTTTGACCGCACCCGCGAGGTGCTCGATGATCGTCTCAGCTCCATCTTCTCCAAGGAGGCACTCGTGAGCTCTGAACAACACGATGACGAGGTGTGGCGGCCCTCGTTGTTGGCGTTGGATGTGCAGCTGAGACACCCCGACGCCCCACACGGCGTGATGGAGCTCTTCTTCCTCCCCGCCGAGGTGCATGCGTTGCAAGAAACACGCGAGGCCATGGCAGAAGGCAGCATCGAGGCCACGACCACCGCCAAGTTTCATCTCCGACCATCCCCACGCCTGCATCTGAATCCGTCCTTCAGTGATCGGGAAGCTCTCGCACGTGAGGCTCACGGTGATGTCATCTCCGCCACACCAACCAACACGCCATCCTTCTTCGCGTTCGAGCTGCTGTCAGAGCATGAGTGGCGCCTCTCGCTGAGCCTCTCCGTGAATGGGAAGGAAGAAAGGGTGTGGGTCTGCGGGTACACCTCACCAAATGGCGTCTTGGTGCAGCGTGCCTCCACGGAGGTAGCCATGTGGCAGAAGGTGGCGTTGGGCGTACTGATGGTGATTTCGATTGGGATGCAAATGATTTCTGGCTTCACATCAGGTCGGAAGCAGCGCCAGCCGCAACAAGCCGCCGTTGGGCAGAAGTCCGCCGCCGCCATCGCTGCCAAGAAGAAGGATTAGATGCACGCATCATGTGTATGTGTGTGTGTCTCTCTACCTACGTTCCTCCTCCACTTATTCATGAACGACTCCCTCACCCTCCTTCTCTCGTGAATTTGCACGAACACAAATATAAAACTTGCAGAGTTTGTGTGTTCGTGGGCTTCCGTCACCTATCCGTCGCACACCCTCACCCTCACGGAGATGTTGCTGCACAACACACACACGTCTTCTTCCACGCTACTGCTCATTCTTTGGTGCTCCTGTGTTTCATGTTGCTGAGGTTCTGACCGTAGTAGTGTGTTCCATCACAGACCCTCTCTAGTGTTTTCTTTTCTTTTCTTTCCTTCTCGGGCATATCATCGTCAGCACACAGACGTTGATCGATGATGATGGATGAGGTGGCAGAGGCGGCGGCCACCACCCGTCATGGCGGATTTGCCGCCACCGCCAAAGGTGGAGGAGGCGGAGGACGTACACGCCAGCTGCATCACGATAGCTTTGAGGAATTCATGCAACGTGTGTTCGAATCCCCCGACCTCCCCTTTGTTTCTTCCTTCAATGACGAGTACGGCCGCTACATCACTGTAGGTGCCGATGCATCACCGGCCAACAACAACAACAACAACAAGAAATCCGACGGGTTTCCCAAGGCCACCGCCACGGGAGCCGCACGCGCGCCAGACGACGCGCCCATCACCCCAACGCGGAGGCGAAGCAGAGCTCTCTCTCGATGCTGGATGCCGCCAACGTCTCCAACTACCGCATCCCATCCGTGGAAGGTCTGCGTCGATCCGTACGTTGGGTGCGTGAGGTGGTTCCCGAGACGTACACTATTGATGACAACGTCATTGGCGGGCGTCGTCTCTCGTTGAAGGGTTGTTTTCGCACCGATGAACTTGATTATGATATGCTGCAACCCACGCAGGAGGCCTACGCCATGTGCGCCAGTGATGCACACGAGGCAAGCCACGACTATGCCCTCGGGACATCCAACCCGGGCATCGATCGCTTCATGCGTCGGCAGAGCGACGGGGGAAAGTTGCGAGATGTGGTGGTGAGTTCTGTTGTTGGAGTCCATGGCAAAGTGCATGGCGTCGCCTTTGCCTCTCTGAGTGAGGATAGGTATGTGGCGTGCTGCAATGATAGTTTTTGTTTTTTGCGAGGTATGCCATCACATGGAAGCTGCCTCCCGCCCGGATGCCGTGTTCCATCCATGATGATGGAGATGAAGCCAGTACAGGCTGATGCACCATTTGCCGTCTTTGCCGCCCATCGTGGCAGCATTCAAGCTCTCGCCGTGAGCCACGATTTCACCATGTTGGCCTCTGCCGGTTCAGATCGCGCACTTGCCGTGTACGACCTCACCACACTCCGCTGCATCGCATCGTTTGACCATCCCGACGCCGTCACAACGGCAGACTTCTCCACGCCTCGCAAGTTTGTAGCAACCGGCTGCCTCGACGGCTGCTGCCGCCTCTGGATGGCCATGAAGGAGCGCCAATCGGCACCCGTGTGTATGTACAGCGGTCATCGCCACCCCATCGTGTGTGTTGTGTGTCAACCACATGGTGAGCTCGTGGCGTCGGGCTGCCGCAACGGCGATGTGCATCTCTGGGTGGCCGCCACAACACGTTTGCATCGCATCGTTGGCCGCGATCATCATCGCACCGCCATTCACTCGCTCTCCTTCAACGCGGCAGGTACGACGCTTCTTTCGGCGGATGGGTTCGAGGTGCTCCTCTCCGACGTCGAAACCGGCGCACCTTTTCACGTCTTCAAGAGCTCCATCCACGGAACCGTTGTTTCCCCTCCTGATATGACAACGTGCGATGATGTGGATGATGATGATGATGGTGATGAGGCGGGCAACTTTGCCAAGGCCTTCTTCGCACCAAAGCCGCTCTTCTCGAACTATTTGTTCTTGTGTACGCGTGATCGCACCGTCTCGCTCGTGGAGTTTCACGCGTTCAACACCACTTCGGCAGGAGGTGGGAAAGGAGCTGCGACGGCGGCGGAGGAGGCGGCGATGATAGCGAGCCAGACAAAGGCCGCCGCCAACGCCAGTGCGATGCGCGCGGTGCGGCGCGTTGATGTGACTCAGGATGTGTGGTCGACGCGATTGCGCGGGGTCGTCTCAAGTGTATGCGTTGGGCCGCAACAACACATCATGCTCGGCGATGGTGATGGGAACGTGACGGTGTTGAAGATGGAGCCGCAGCTGGCAGAGGTCCAGCCACCGCCTCGCATCGTACAACGTGTACTCCGCTAGCTGGCTGCATCTTCTAGGTTTGGCACGATTGTTGTTGTTGTTGTTGTTGTTGTTTTGGTTGTGTTTCTTCATTTTTGGAAGTATGTGGCAGCTCTCGTAGCCGTCATCTCGTCAGAAGAAGAATGTACGCGCTGCGCTGGTCGGCGATGTGTTTCGTGGGCCCTACGTGGATCACGTGCATGCTGCTCCATCACCACCAAGTGATTGGCCAACAACTCAAAAAAAAACAAAAGAAGATGCATGCCAATAAAAACAAATATATAGCTGAGGTTGTGTGTGTGTGTGTGTGTGTCGGTCTTGTTCATGCAGGAGCACCATGGAGCATACGTGATCCTCTCTATTGTCTTCCTCTTGCACACAATACACACACATACACACACAACTACCCTTCTGTGCTGTATCAATCCGCATTGGCGCCGTGTGTGCGCTCTTCCTCTCCCTCCGCGGACGGAGTGCTCTCATGTTGTGGTGTTACGCATCATGCTTCCCCACTCACGTTGATTTTCAATCCGACATGTGAATGGACGAACATCATCCACCCCCGCCATGCATGCATGAGCCACGGCATCATCATCGAGTATGTGTTGTATGTTGCTGAAGATGTACGTACACACAGTTTTGCTTCTTCTCTTCTCTCTTGTACTTCGAAAGGGCATCTTAGCACACACACAAGTTTTTTTTGGTGTGCGTGTTGATGTCTTCTGCAGCTGAGTATGAGAAGGGTGGTGCAGCAACCTCTCATCATGGTGCCGCGAACGCATCGGTGGTGTTGTTTCTCTCCGCCGAAGGAACGTATCTCTGTCGCTGCGGGGATGTGAAACCAGCCCCGCTGCCACCTCACATGCGCGGCGCACCCACACCGTCGATGCGCGGCCAAACATCATCCGCGCCAACATGTTCCTTTGCTCCCATCACGGAAGAAATGCTCCATCATCTTGCCACCAGCAACAACAACAACCGCATCATCATCATCTCTTCTTTAGGTGGCGTACATGTTGCTACCGCCGCGCACTCTTCACCTCTCTTCAGCACCTTGCGTGGTTTGTTGTTGGGCTCCAACGTTGTACTCGTGGTGCCTCTCTCATGGGCCCCAGACTCGATGGAAACGTTGATGCTCTTGTTGCTGCACAACGAAGGTGTGGGTATCACCTCCGTCGTGGTGCTCTCCGACGTGATGGCAAGCAGCATGGCCTGCGGTGTCGGAGATGGGGTTGTATTGTACTGTAGCTCCACGCACTACACCTTTGGGCGTGTCATGATGGGCGCCACGGTGCGCTACGCATCCAGCCGCGCGGGAAGCTTAGGCCGTGTACGAGCCGCTCGTGATGTTGATGTCGAAGACCTCAGCTCTGCCGCCTTCCGTACGGAGCTCGTGGAGGCGTTTGGCTTTCGTTGCTACAAACGTGCGTGGGACGAGTACACGATGCGCCAACTTCTTGCCGCAGGTGGTGGCGCGAAGGGAAAAGGACGTAAACGTGTGCGTGAGGACGCCGAGGCGGAGCCGGCGGATTGGTGGCGGCGCTACACCAAACAAGATCAACGTCGTCCTGGCACGCTCGAGGTGCTTCTTGCGCGTGTGCTGATGAAGGGGAAGCACCCCGCCATGTTGGTGGGTGGAGCACTACGCACATCCTTTTTGGCGGAGCTGATGCATCACTTGTTGCGGCGATGCCAGCCAGAGGCAACGCTCAAGGCGGCAGGGAAGGCCTCCGACACTCGTGTTGGACCAACATCCACAACGGTGGTGACTGCAGATGTTGATGATGATAAGGAGGAAGAGGAAGCGGAGTGCTCCTCCTCTGAGGTGTCAGGGAGCGAAGATGATGATGATACGATGATGATGACGATGATGATGGTGATGACGATAAATCCGCCGCGGGTGCGTCCTCGGAGGAGGAGCGCGGTGGGCTCAGAATCATCGCATGATGAGTCAAGCGCCGAGGAGGAGGATGAAGAATGATGATGATGATGATGATGATGATGATGAAGGCTATGCATGTCTTGTGCCGCAGATTCTTCCTGTTCCCGAGGAGCCCTGGTGGCTCCCCATGATTGGGGCATCCGTCGTGGGCCAACTCACGGAAAAGGAGCTGATGAAGATTCGCATCACGGCAGCGGAGGTTGCGCAGACGAAGGGGAGCGTGGTGCGTTGGAAGGCCATTCTCTAAAGTAGTGCGTCGTGCATCATGGAGGGTTGATGATGCGTGTACACGGATAACCCAATGCTCTCGTACGTCATGATGATGATGATGGTTGATGGTTGATGCATGTGTGTTTGATCCATGGTGTGACGGTTCATCCTTTCATATTTCATCTTGTGTGTTCCATGACTAGAAGGGAGTACGTCCACGTGTTCCTCAGCAGTAGTACATGACTGACATAGCTCAACGTCCAACACACACACACAAAAAAAGATGCACCACTGCTGCCTGCGTCTCAGACAATTCATGGGCCCAACACTTCGTGTGTTGGCGCGACGTGGCCATGCAAGTGGTGATGGAAGCCGAGCTCTTGCCCGTGCCGCACTCCTCGAGCGAGCGGCGGAGGAATCCATGAAATCCCCAGTGGAGCAGCAGCGCGAACGAAGTCAGCGGGCGGAGTATGTGCGCTCCGTGGATGCACGCGTGGAGCCACTCGTCAAGCCATCCTCACAACGATAACCCCACTTCACGTGGAGCCGCTGCAGACACCTGATGCAGGTCCATCCACCACTACACAAACATCATCATCACAATCATCCAACTTGACGATTGTCTCTCTCACACACTTCCTCCACGAGTGCAAACGTCATCGCGTGGATGTTGGCTGCGCGCTCGCCGGAGGAGCGCCGCCAACGTCGCGAGGCCATCCGCCGCTTCTGGCGCCAACACGCTGACAGCGCGGTGCAGTGTTGTACAACATTGCATCCGCGGGAGTTTGGCTTCGTTGCGACCCACGGACTCAGCGATGATGCGCTGCATCTCCACCCACGGTCCATGCTTGCCGCCTACGAAGGTCTTCGGCAAGAAGTGGCGGTGTGCTCCTGCATGGATATGTTTGCCTCGCTGCATTACTTATTGCGAGAGCTGAAGCACCATCATCATGGCGCATCATATCGCCATGCACCGCACGCAGATCGTCATACACGTGGAAAGAGGGAGGAAGATGCCCCACATGATGAGCTGCGCTACTTGGAAACGTGCTTGACGGACTTGGCACTGGAGCGCATCAACTTCTTCTTTGTACGTCATGCCGTGAAGCAGGATGCGGTGGTGGAGGATGGGGAGGACGTGGATGGCGGCTCCACGTCACGTTTGCGCGCGCCGAT
This sequence comes from Drosophila murphyi, assembly GCA_018904325.1. Taxonomy (NCBI): domain Eukaryota; kingdom Metazoa; phylum Arthropoda; class Insecta; order Diptera; family Drosophilidae; genus Drosophila; species Drosophila murphyi. Next base: position 598 of record JAEIFX010000550.1, on the reverse strand, counting down.
GATGCGATCGCCGCGTTGGAGGTTCTCGCCCTCATCAACATGGAATGCGCCAGTGATGCCGTCATGCACGAGGTGAAGAGGGCCTCTGACGCGTTGTACGCCACCAACACACTCTTTGCAACGTCTCGTGGGCCAACAACACGTTCAACACCAGGGTGGTGTCGATGATGATGATGTGGTTGTAGAACTTCAACGCCGTCTTGCCACCGTACTCTTCCTTCACATCACTGCCATGCGTCGGCAGTTGAAACTCACGTCTATTGTACAGCCCGTGCGTTGTGGCCGCCCTACCGCCAGCAACGCGGAGCACACATCAAACACGCATCATCATCATCATCATCGAGCAGCAACAAGAAGGACCCTCGTTCGTTGCGTGAAGAGAGCGTTGCGTTGCAGCGCATCACGTGGGGCCTCGCCTTGGCGCTGAAGTCGCGTGACAGCCGCTTTCATCAATCCCTTTCACTTGGTAAAGATTCTCACAACATTGGCACGTCTTCCGGCATGCACCCTCGCCAACACACAACACGCACTGTCGAGGTACGGTCGTTGGAAGCGTTGGGGATGACGGCCAACCCACATTGGGGCCCGACGCGCGCAC
>JAEIFX010000545.1:0-13807 GCA_018904325.1 Drosophila murphyi | reverse complement strand
TGACAGAGATATGGCCATTAATATAATATATAATTTTAGATGAGTCTGAAGTCATTTTCTTTAAATGCAGTTTTGATTCAAAAATCGAGCAAAGTCTAAAAATAACTTCATATTTGACGTGGGGCCCATTTTTGACGGAGATATGGCCATTAATACAATATATAATTTTAGATGAGTCTGAAGTCATTTTCTTTAAATGCAGTTTTGTTTAAAAAAATCGAGCAATTTCTAAAAGTAACTTCATATTTTATGTGGGGCCATTTTTGACGGAGATATGGCCATTAATACAATATATAATTTTAGATGAGTCTGAAGACATTTTCTTTAAATGCATTAGTTTTTTTTTAAAAATCGAGCGCAATTTCTAAAAGTAACTCCATATTTGAAGTGATGCCATTTTTGACAGAGATATGGCCATTAATACAATATATAATTTTAGATGAGTCTGAAGTCATTTTGTTTAAATGCAGTTTTGTTTCACAAATCGAGCAATTTCTAAAAATACCTTCATATTTGAAGTGGGGCCATTTTTGACGGAGATATGGCCATTAATATAATATATAATTTTGGATGAGTCTGAAGACATTTTCTTAAATGCAGTTTTGATTCATAAATCGAGCAAAGTATAAAAATAACTTCATTATTGGCGTGGGGCCATTTTTGACGGAGATATGGCCATTAATACAATATATAATTTTAGATGAGTCTGAAGTCATTTTCTTTAAATGCAGTTTTGTTTCAAAAATCGAGCAATTTCTAAAAAATACCTTCATATTTGAAGTGGGACTATTTTTGACAGAGATATGGCCATTAATATAATATATAATATTAGATGAGTCTGAAGTCATTTTCTTTAAATGCAGTTTTGATTCATAAATCGAGCAAAGTATAAAAATAACTTCGTTATTGGCGTGGGGCCATTTTTGACGGAGATATGGCCATTAATACAATATATAATTTTAGATGAGTCTGAAGTCATTTTCTTTAAATGCAGTTTTGTTTCAAAAATCGAGCAATTTCTAAAAGTTACTTCATATTTTATGTGGGGCCATTTTTGACGGAGATATGGCCATTAATACAATATATAATTTTAGATGAGTCTGAAGACATTTTCTTTAAATGCAGTTTTGTTTAAAAAATCGAGCAATTTCTAAAAGTAACTCCATATTTGAAGTGATGCCATTTTTGACAGAGATATGGCCATTAATAAAATATATAACTTTAGATGAGTCTGAAGTCATTTTGTTTAAATGCAGTTTTGTTTCACAAATCGAGCAATTTCTAAAAATACCTTCATATTTGAAGTGGGGCCATTTTTGACGGAGATATGGCCATTAATATAATATATAATTTTAGATGAGTCTGAAGTCATATTCTTTAAATGCAGTTTCGTTTCAAAAATCGAGCAATTTCTAAAAGCAACTTCATATTTTATGTGGGGCCATTTTTGACGGAGATATGGCCATTAATACAATATATAATTTTAGATGAGTCTGAAGACATTTTCTTTAAATGCAGGTTTGTTTCAAAAATCGGGCAAATTCTAAAAATACCTTCAGATTTTAAGTGGGGCCATTTTTGAGAGAGATATGGCCATTAATATAATATATAATTTTAGATGAGTCTAAAGTCATTTTCTTTAAATGCAGTTTTGATTCATAAATCGAGCAAAGTATAAAAATAACTTCATATTTTATGTGGGGCCATTTTTGATGGAGATATGGCCATTAATACAATATATAATTTTAGATGAGTCTGAAGTCATTTTGTTTTAATGCAGTTTTGTTTCAAAAATCGAGCAAAGTCTAAAAATAACTTCATTATTGGCGTTGGGCCATTTTTGACAGAGATATGGCCATTAATAAAATATATAACTTTAGATGAGTCTGAAGTCATTTTGTTTAAATGCAGTTTTGTCTCACAAATCGAGCAATTTCTAAAAATACCTTCATATTTGAAGTGGGGCCATTTTTGACGGAGATATGGCCATTAATATAATATATAAATTTGGATGAGTCTGAAGACATTTTCTTTAAATGCAGTTTTGTTTTAAAAATCTAGCAAATTCTAAAAATACCTTCATATTTGAAGTGTGGCCATTTTTGACAGAGATATGGCCATTAATACAATATATAATTTTAGATGAGTCTGTAGTCATTTTGTTTAAATTCAGTTTTGTTTCAAAAATCGAGCAAATTCTAAAAATACCTTCATATTTGAAGTGGGGCCATTTTTGACGGAGATATGGCCTATAATATAATATATAAATTTGGATGAGTCTGAAGACATTTTCTTTAAATGCAGTTTTGTTTCAAAAATCGAGCAATTTCTAAAAGTAACTTCATATTTTATGTGGGGCCATTTTTGACGGAGATATGGCCATTAATACAATATATAATTTTAGATGAGTCTGAAGTCATTTTCTTTAAATGCAGTTTTGTTTCAAAAATCGAGAAAATTTTAAAAATACCTTCAGATTTTAAGTGGGGCCATTTTTGACGGAGATATGGCCATTAATACAATATATAATTTTAGATGAGTCTGAAGACATTTTCTTTAAATGCAGTTCTGTTTCAAAAATCGAGCAAATTCTAAAGGCAACTTCACATTTTATGTGGGGCCATTTTTGACAGAGATAAAGCCATTAATACAGAATATAATTTTATATGAGTCTGAAGACGTTTTGTATAATTGAAGTTTTGTTTCAAAAATCCAGCAAATTCTAAAAATACCTTCATATTTGATGGAGATAATATATAATTTTAGATGAGTCTGAAGACATTTTCTTTAAATGCAGTTTTGTTTCAAAAATCCAGCAATTTCTAAAAGTAACTTCATATTTTAAGTGGGGCCATTTTTGACGGAGATATGGCCATTAATACAATATATAATTTTAGATGAGTCTGAAGACATTTTCTTTAAATGCAGTTTTGTTTCAAAAATCCAGCAATTTCTAAAAGTAACTCCATATTTGAAATGGGGCCATTTTTGACAGAGATATGGCCATTAATAAAATATATAACTTTAGATGAGTCTGAAGTCATTTTGTTTAAATGCAGTTTTGTTTCAAAAATCGAGCAATTTCTAAAAATACATTCAGATTTTAAGTGGGACCATTTTTGACGGATATATTAAGGCATTTTCTTTAAATGCAGTTTTGTTTCGAAAATCGAGCAATTTCTAAAAGTAACTTCATATTTGAAGTGGATTTATTTTTGATGGAGATATGGCCATTAATACAATATATAATTTTAGATGAGTCTGAAGACATTTTCTTTAAATGCAGTTTTGTTTTAAAAATCGAGCAAATTCTAAAAATACCTTCATATTTGAAGTGGGGCCATTTTTGACGGAGATATGACCATTAATATAATATATAATTTTAGATGAGTCTGAAGTCATTTTGTTTAAATGCAGTTTTGTTTCACAAATCGAGCAATTTCTAAAAATACCTTCATATTTGAAGTGGGGCCATTTTTGACGGAAATATGGCCACTAATATAATATATAAATTTGGATGAGTCTGAAGACATTTTCTTTAAATGCAGTTTTGTTTTAAAAATCGAGCAAATTCTACAAATACCTTCATATTTGAAGTGGGGCCATTTTTGACGGATCCATTAATCTAATATATAATTTTAGATGAGTCTGAAGTCATTTTCTTTAAATGCAGTTTCGTTTCAAAAATCGAGCAATTTCTAAAAGTAACTTCACATTTTATGTGGGGCCATTTTTGACGGCGATATGCCATTAATAAAATATATAAATTTGGATGAGTCTGAAGATTTTTAAATGCAGTTTTGTTTAAAAAATCGAGCAATTTCTAAAAGTTACTTTATTATTGGAGTGGGCCCCTTTTTGACAGAGATGTGGCCATTAATATAATATATAATTTTAGATGAGTCTGAAGTCATTTTCTTTAAATGCAGTTTTGATTCATAAATCGAGCAAAGTATAAAAATAACTTCATTATTGGCGTGGGACCATTTTTGACGGAGATATGGCCATTAATACAATATATAATTTTAGATGAGTCTGAAGTCATTTTCTTTAAATGCAGTTTTGTTTTAAAACTCGAGCAATTTCTAAAAGTAACTTCACATTTTATGTGGGGCCATTTTTGACGGCGATATGCCATTAATACAATATATAAATTTGGATGAGTCTGAAGAATTTTAAATGCAGTTTTGTTTAAAAAATCGAGCAATTTCTAAAAGTAACTTTATTATTGGAGTGGGCCCCTTTTTGACAGAGATATGGCCATTAATATAATATTAAATTTTTGATGAGTCTGAAGACATTTTCTTTAAATGCAGTTTTGATTCATAAATCGAGCAAAGTATAAAAATAACTTCATTATTGGCGTGGGGCCATTTTTGACGGAGATATGGCCATTAATACAATATATAATTTTAGATGAGTCTGAAGACATTTTCTTTAAATGCAGTTTTGTTTAACAAATCGAGCAATTTCTAAAAGTAACTCCATATTTGAAGTGATGCCATTTTTGACAGAGATATGGCCATTAATACAATATATAACTTTAGATGAGTCTGAAGTCAATTTGTTTAAATGCAGTTTTGTTTCACAAATCGAGCAATTTCTAAAAATACATTCATATTTGAAGTGGGGCCATTTTTGACAGAGATATGGCCATTAATATAATATATAAATTTGGATGAGTCTGAAGACATTTTCTTTAAACGCAGTTTTGTTTTAAAAATCGAACAAATTCTAAAAATACCTTCATATTTGAAGTGGGGCCATTTTTGACGGAGATATGGCCATTAATATAATATATAATTTTAGATGAGTCTGAAGTCATATTCTTTAAATGCAGTTTCGTTTCAAAAATCGAGCAATTTCTAAAAGTAACTTCATATTTTATGTGGGGCCATTTTTGACGGAGATATGGCCATTAATACAATATATAATTTTAGATGAGTCTGAAGTCATTTTCTTTAAATGCAGTTTTGTTTCAAAAATCGGGCAAATTCTAAAAATACCTTCAGATTTTAAGTGGGGCCATTTTTGACAGAGATATGGCCATTAATATAATATATAATTTCAGATGAGTCTAAAGTCATTTTCTTTAAATGCAGTTTTGATTCATAAATCGAGCAAAGTATAAAAATAACTTCATATTTTATGTGGGGCCACTTTTGATGGAGATATGGCCATTAATACAATATATAATTTTAGATGAGTCTGAAGTCATTTTGTTTTAATGCAGTTTTGTTTCAAAAATCGAGCAAAGTCTAAAAATAACTTCATTATTGGCGTGGGGCCATTTTTGACAGAGATATGGCCATTAATATAATATATAATTTCAGATGAGTCTAAAGTCATTTTCTTTAAATGCAGTTTTGATTCATAAATCAAGCAAAGTATAAAAATAACTTCATATTTTATGTGGGGCCATTTTTGATGGAGATATGGCCATTAATACAATATATAATTTTAGATGAGTCTGAAGTCATTTTGTTTTAATGCAGTTTTGTTTCAAAAATCGAGCAAAGTCTAAAAATAACTTCATTATTGGCGTGGGGCCATTTTTGACAGAGATATGGCCATTAACATAATATATAATTTTAGACGAGTCTGAAGTCATTTTCTTTAAATGAAGTTTTGTTTAAAAAATCGAGCAATTTCTAAAAGTAACTCCATATTTGAAATGGGGCCATTTTTGACAGAGATATGGCCATTAATAAAATATATAACTTTAGATGAGTCTGAAGTCATTTTGTTTAAATGCAGTTTTGTCTCAAAAATCGATCAATTTCTAAAAATACCTTCATATTTGAAGTGGGACTATTTTTGACAGAGATATGGCCATTAATACAATATATAATTTTGGATGAGTCTGAAGACATTTTCTTTAAATGCAGTTTTGATTCATAAATCGAGCAAAGTATAAAAATAACTTCATTATTGACGTGGGGCCATTTTTGACGGAGATATGGCCATTAATACAATATATAATTTTAGATGAGTCTGAAGTCATTTTCTTTAAATGCAGTTTTGTTTCAAAAATCCAGCAATTTCTAAAAATACCTTCATATTTGAAGTGGGACTATTTTTGACAGAGATATGGCCATTAATACAATATATAATTTTAGATGAGTCTGAAGTCATTTTGTTTAAATGCAGTTTTGTTTCAAAAATCGAGCAATTTCTAAAAATACCTTCATATTTGAAGTGGGGCCATTTTTGACGGAGATATGGCCATTAATATAATATATAAATTTGGATGAGTCTGAAGTCATTTCTTTTTAATGCAGTTTTGTTTCAAAAATCGAGCAAATTCTAAAAATTCCTTCATATTTGAAGTGGGGCCATTTTTGACGGAGATATGGCCATTAATATAATATATAATTTTAGATGAGTCTGAAGTCATTTTCTTTAAATGCAGTTTCGTTTCAAAAATCGAGCAATTTCTAAAAGTAACTTCATATTTTATGTGGGGCCATTTTTGACGGAGATATGGCCATTAATACAATATATAATTTTAGATGAGTCTGAGGACATCTTCTTTAAATGCAGTTTTGTTTCAAAAATCGATCAAATTCTAAAAATACCTTCAGATTTTAAGTGGGGCTATTTTTGACAGAGATATGGCCATTAATATAATATATAATATTAGATGAGTCTAAACTAATTTTCTTTAAATGCAGTTTTGATTCATAAATCGAGCAAAGTATAAAAATAACTTCATATTCTATGTGGGGCCATTTTTGACGGAGATATGGCCATTAATACAATATATAATTTTAGATGAGTCTGAAGTCATTTTGTTTTAATGCAGTTTTGTTTCAAAAATCGAGCAAAGTCTAAAAATAACTTCATTATTGGCGTGGGGCCATTTTTGGCGGAGATATGGCCATTAACATAATATATAATTTTAGACGAGTCTGAAGTCATTTTCTTTAAATGCAGTTTTGTTTAAAAAATCGAGCAATTTCTAAAAGCAACTCCATATTTGAAATGGGGCCATTTTTGACAGAGATATGGCCATTAATAAAATATATAACTTTAAATGAGTCTGAAGTCATTTTGTTTAAATGCAGTTTTGTTTCACAAATCGAGCAATTTCTAAAAATACATTCAGATTTGAAGTGGGACTATTTTTGACGGAGATATGGCCATTAATACAATATATAATTTTAGATGAGTCTGAAGTCATTTTCTTTAAATGCTGTTTTGTTTCAAAAATCGAGCAATTTCTAAAAGTAGCTCCATATTTGAAGTGGGGCCAATTTTAACAGAGATATGGCCATTAATATAATATATAATTTTAGATGAGTCTGAAGTCATTTTGTTTAACTGCAGTTTTGTTTAAAAAATCGAGCAATTTCTAAAAGTAACTTTATTATTGGAGTGGGCCCCTGTTTGACAGAGATATGGCCATTAATATAATATATAATTTTAGATGAGTCTGAAGTCATTTTCTTTAAATGCAGTTTTGATTCATAAATCGAGCAAAGTATAAAAATAACTTCATTATTGGCGTGGGACCATTTTTGACGGAGATATGGCCATTAATACAATATATAATTTTAGATGAGTCTGAAGTCATTTTCTTTAAATGCAGTTTTGTTTCAAAAATCGAGCAATTTCTAAAAGTAACTTCATATTTTATGTGGGGCCATTTTTGACGGAGATATGGCCATTAATACAATATATAATTTTAGATGAGTCTGAAGACATTTTCTTTAAATGCAGTTTTGTTTAAAAAATCGAGCAATTTCTAAAAGTAACTCCATATTTGAAGTGATGCCATTTTTGACAGAGATATGGCCATTAATACAATATATAACTTTAGATGAGTCTGAAGTCATTTTGTTTAAATGCAGTTTTGTTTCACAAATCGAGCAATTTCTAAAAATACCTTCATATTTGAAGTGGGGCCATTTTTGACGGAGATATGGCCATTAATACAATATGTAATTTTAGATGAGTCTGAAGTCACTTTCTTTAAATGCAGTTTTGTTTCAAAAATTGAGCAAATTTTAAAAATACCTTCAGATTTTAAGTGGGGCCATTTTTGACGGAGATATGGCCATTAATACAATATATAATTTTAGATGAGTCTGAAGTCACTTTCTTTAAATGCAGTTTTGTTTCAAAAATCGAGCAAATTCTAATAACACCTTCAGATTTTAAGTGGGGCCATTTTTGACAGAGATATGGCCATTAATACAATATATAGTTTTAGATGAGTCTGAAGTCATTTTGTTTTAATGCAGTTTTATTTAAAAAATCGAGCAATTATTAAAGGCAACTTCATATTTTATGTGGGGCCATTTTTGACAGAGATAAAGCCATTAATACAGAATATAATTTTATATGAGTCTGAAGTCGTTTTGTTTAATTGAAGTTTTGTTTCAAAAATCGAGCAATTTCTAAAAATACCTTCATATTTGATGGAGATAATATATAATTTTAGATGAGTCTGAAGGCATTTTCTTTAAATGCAGTTTTGTTTCAAAAATCCAGCAATTTCTAAAAGTAACTTCATACTTTAAGTGGGGCCATTTTTGACGGAGATATGGCCATTAATACAATATATAATTTTAGATGAGTCTGAAGACTTTTTCATTAAATGCAGTTTTGTTTCAAAAATCGAGCAAATTCTAAAAATTCCTTCATATTTGAAGTGGGGCCATTTTTGACGGAGATATGGCCATTAATATAATATATAATTTTAGATGAGTCTGAAGTCATTTTCTTTAAATGCAGTTTCGTTTCAAAAATCGAGCAATTTCTAAAAGTAACTTCATATTTTATGTGGGGCCATTTTAGACGGAGATATGGCCATTAATACAATATATAATTTTAGATGAGTCTGAAGACATTTTCTTTAAATACAGTTTTGTTTCAAAAATCGAGCAAATTCTAAAAATACCTTCAGATTTTAAGTGGGGCCATTTTTGACAGAGATATGGTCATTAATATAATATATAATTTTAGATGAGTCTGAAGACATTTTCTTTAAATGCAGTTTTGTTCAAAAATCGAGCAAATTCTAAAAATACCTTCAGATTTTAAGTGGGGCCATTTTTGACAGAGATATGGCCATTAATACAATATATAGTTTTAGATGAGTCTGAAGTCATTTTGTTTTAATGCAGTTTTGTTCAAAAAATCGAGCAATTTCTAAAGGCAACTTCATATTTTAAGTGGGGCCATTTTTGACAGAGATAAAGCCATTAATACAGAATATAATTTTATATGAGTCTGAAGTCGTTTTGTTTAATTGAAGTTTTGTTTCAAAAATCGAGCAAATTCTAAAAATACCTTCATATTTGATGGAGATAATATATAATTTTAGATGAGTCTGAAGACATTTTCTTTAAATGCAGTTTTGTTTCAAAAATCGAGCAATTTCTAAAAGTAACTTCATATTTGAAGTGAATCTATTTTTGACGGAGATATGGCCATTAATACAATATATAATTTTAGATGAGTCTGAAGACATTTTCTTTAAATGCAGTTTTGTTTCAAAAATCCAGCAATTTCTAAAAGTAACTTCATATTTTATGTGGGGCCATTTTTGACGGAGATATGGCCATTAATACAATATATAATTTTAGATGAGTCTGAAGACATTTTCATTAAATGCAGTTTTGTTTCAAAAATCGAGCAAATTCTAAAAATACATTCAGATTTTAAGTGGGGCCATTTTAGACGGAGATATGGCCATTAATACAACATATAATTTTAGATGAGTCTGAAGGCATTTTCTTTAAATGCAGTTTTGTTTCAAAAATAGAGCAATTTCTAAAAGTAACTTCATAATTGAAGTGGATTTATTTTTGACAGAGATATGGCCATTAATACAATATATAATTTTAGATGAGTCTGAAGTCATTTTGTTTTAATGCAGTTTTGTTTAAAAAATCGAGCAATTTCTAAAGGCAACTTCATATTTTATGTGGGGCCATTTTTGACGGAGATATGGCCATTAATACAATATATAATTTTAGATGAGTCTGAAGACATTTTCTTTAAATGCAGTTTTGTTTCAAAAATCGGGCAAATTCTAAAAATACCTTCAGATTTTAAGTGGGGCCATTTTTGAGAGAGATATGGCCATTAATATAATATATAATTTTAGATGAGTCTAAAGTCATTTTCTTTAAATGCAGTTTTGTTTCATAAATCGAGCAAAGTATAAAAATAACTTCATATTTTATGTGGGGCCATTTTTGATGGAGATATGGCCATTAATACAATATATAATTTTAGATGAGTCTGAAGTCATTTTGTTTTAATGCAGTTTTGTTTCAAAAATCGAGCAAAGTCTAAAAATAACTTCATTATTGGCGTTGGGCCATTTTTGACAGAGATATGGCCATTAATAAAATATATAACTTTAGATGAGTCTGAAGTCATTTTGTTTAAATGCAGTTTTGTCTCAAAAATCGAGCAATTTCTAAAAATACCTTCATATTTGAAGTGGGGCCATTTTTGACGGAGATATGGCCATTAATATAATATATAAATTTGGATGAGTCTGAAGACATTTTCTTTAAATGCAGTTTTGTTTTAAAAATCTAGCAAATTCTAAAAATACCTTCATATTTGAAGTGTGGCCATTTTTGACAGAGATATGGCCATTAATACAATATATAATTTTAGATGAGTCTGTAGTCATTTTGTTTAAATTCAGTTTTGTTTCAAAAATCGAGCAAATTCTAAAAATACCTTCATATTTGAAGTGGGGCCATTTTTGACGGAGATATGGCCTATAATATAATATATAAATTTGGATGAGTCTGAAGACATTTTCTTTAAATGCAGTTTTGTTTCAAAAATCGAGCAATTTCTAAAAGTAACTTCATATTTTATGTGGGGCCATTTTTGACGGAGATATGGCCATTAATACAATATATAATTTTAGATGAGTCTGAAGTCATTTTCTTTAAATGCAGTTTTGTTTCAAAAATCGAGCAAATTTTAAAAATACCTTCAGATTTTAAGTGGGGCCATTTTTGACGGAGATATGGCCATTAATACAATATATAATTTTAGATGAGTCTGAAGACATTTTCTTTAAATGCAGTTCTGTTTCAAAAATCGAGCAAATTCTAAAGGCAACTTCACATTTTATGTGGGGCCATTTTTGACAGAGATAAAGCCATTAATACAGAATATAATTTTATATGAGTCTGAAGACGTTTTGTATAATTGAAGTTTTGTTTCAAAAATCCAGCAAATTCTAAAAATACCTTCATATTTGATGGAGATAATATATAATTTTAGATGAGTCTGAAGACATTTTCTTTAAATGCAGTTTTGTTTCAAAAATCCAGCAATTTCTAAAAGTAACTTCATATTTTAAGTGGGGCCATTTTTGACGGAGATATGGCCATTAATACAATATATAATTTTAGATGAGTCTGAAGACATTTTCTTTAAATGCAGTTTTGTTTCAAAAATCCAGCAATTTCTAAAAGTAACTCCATATTTGAAATGGGGCCATTTTTGACAGAGATATGGCCATTAATAAAATATATAACTTTAGATGAGTCTGAAGTCATTTTGTTTAAATGCAGTTTTGTTTCAAAAATCGAGCAATTTCTAAAAATACATTCAGATTTTAAGTGGGACCATTTTTGACGGATATATATAAGGCATTTTCTTTAAATGCAGTTTTGTTTCAAAAATCGAGCAATTTCTAAAAGTAACTTCATATTTGAAGTGGATTTATTTTTGATGGAGATATGGCCATTAATACAATATATAATTTTAGATGAGTCTGAAGACATTTTCTTTAAATGCAGTTTTGTTTTAAAAATCGAGCAAATTCTAAAAATACCTTCATATTTGAAGTGGGGCCATTTTTGACGGAGATATGGCCATTAATATAATATATAATTTTAGATGAGTCTGAAGTCATTTTGTTTAAATGCAGTTTTGTTTCACAAATCGAGCAATTTCTAAAAATACCTTCATATTTGAAGTGGGGCCATTTTTGACGGAAATATGGCCACTAATATAATATATAAATTTGGATGAGTCTGAAGACATTTTCTTTAAATGCAGTTTTGTTTTAAAAATCGAGCAAATTCTACAAATACCTTCATATTTGAAGTGGGGCCATTTTTGACGGATAGCCATTAATCTAATATATAATTTTAGATGAGTCTGAAGTCATTTTCTTTAAATGCAGTTTCGTTTCAAAAATCGAGCAATTTCTAAAAGTAACTTCACATTTTATGTGGGGCCATTTTTGACGGCGATATGGCCATTAATAAAATATATAAATTTGGATGAGTCTGAAGATTTTTAAATGCAGTTTTGTTTAAAAAATCGAGCAATTTCTAAAAGTTACTTTATTATTGGAGTGGGCCCCTTTTTGACAGAGATGTGGCCATTAATATAATATATAATTTTAGATGAGTCTGAAGTCATTTTCTTTAAATGCAGTTTTGATTCATAAATCGAGCAAAGTATAAAAATAACTTCATTATTGGCGTGGGACCATTTTTGACGGAGATATGGCCATTAATACAATATATAATTTTAGATGAGTCTGAAGTCATTTTCTTTAAATGCAGTTTTGTTTTAAAACTCGAGCAATTTCTAAAAGTAACTTCACATTTTATGTGGGGCCATTTTTGACGGCGAGCCATTAATACAATATATAAATTTGGATGAGTCTGAAGAATTTTTTTAAATGCAGTTTTGTTTAAAAAATCGAGCAATTTCTAAAAGTAACTTTATTATTGGAGTGGGCCCCTTTTTGACAGAGATATGGCCATTAATATAATATTAAATTTTTGATGAGTCTGAAGACATTTTCTTTAAATGCAGTTTTGATTCATAAATCGAGCAAAGTATAAAAATAACTTCATTATTGGCGTGGGGCCATTTTTGACGGAGATATGGCCATTAATACAATATATAATTTTAGATGAGTCTGAAGACATTTTCTTTAAATGCAGTTTTGTTTAACAAATCGAGCAATTTCTAAAAGTAACTCCATATTTGAAGTGATGCCATTTTTGACAGAGATATGGCCATTAATACAATATATAACTTTAGATGAGTCTGAAGTCAATTTGTTTAAATGCAGTTTTGTTTCACAAATCGAGCAATTTCTAAAAATACATTCATATTTGAAGTGGGGCCATTTTTGACAGAGATATGGCCATTAATATAATATATAAATTTGGATGAGTCTGAAGACATTTTCTTTAAACGCAGTTTTGTTTTAAAAATCGAACAAATTCTAAAAATACCTTCATATTTGAAGTGGGGCCATTTTTGACGGAGATATGGCCATTAATATAATATATAATTTTAGATGAGTCTGAAGTCATATTCTTTAAATGCAGTTTCGTTTCAAAAATCGAGCAATTTCTAAAAGTAACTTCATATTTTATGTGGGGCCATTTTTGACGGAGATATGGCCATTAATACAATATATAATTTTAGATGAGTCTGAAGTCATTTTCTTTAAATGCAGTTTTGTTTCAAAAATCGGGCAAATTCTAAAAATACCTTCAGATTTTAAGTGGGGCCATTTTTGACAGAGATATGGCCATTAATATAATATATAATTTCAGATGAGTCTAAAGTCATTTTCTTTAAATGCAGTTTTGATTCATAAATCGAGCAAAGTATAAAAAAAACTTCATATTTTATGTGGGGCCATTTTTGACGGAGATATGGCCATTAATACAATATATAATTTTAGATGAGTCTGAAGTCATTTTGTTTTAATGCAGTTTTGTTTCAAAAATCGAGCAAAGTCTAAAAATAACTTCATTATTGGCGTGGGGCCATTTTTGACAGGATA
>JAEIFX010000534.1:0-17235 GCA_018904325.1 Drosophila murphyi | reverse complement strand
CCATATCTCCGTTAAAAATGGCTTCACTCCAATAATGAAGATATTTTTAGACTTTGCTCGATTTTTGAAACAAATCTGCATTTAAAGAAAATATCTTCAGACTCATCTAAAATTATATATTGTATTAATGGCCATATCTCCGTAAAAAATGGCACCACTTAAAATCTAAAGGTATTTTTAGAATTTGCTCGATTTTTGAAACAAAACTGCATTTAAAAAAAATGACATCAGACTCATCTAAAATTATATATTATATTAATGGCTATATCTGCGTCAAAAAGGGCCCCACTTAAAATATGAAGGTATTTTTAGAATTTGCTCGATTTTTTAAACAAAACTTCATTTAAACAAAATGACTTCAGACTCATCTAAAATTATATATTGTATTAATGGCCATATCTCCGTCAAATATGAAGGTATTTTTAGAAATTGCTCGATTTTTGAAACAAAACTGCATTAAAAAAAATGACTTCAGACTCATCTAAAATTATATATTGTATTAATGGCCATATCTCCGTAAAAAATGGCACCACTTAAAATCTAAAGGTATTTTTAGAATTTGCTCGATTTTTGAAACAAAACTGCATTTAAAGAAAATGACTTCAGACTCATCTAAAATTATATATTATATTAACGGCTATATCTGCGTCAAAAAGGGCCCTACTTAAAATATGAAGGTATTTTTAGAATTTGCTCGATTTTTTAAACAAAACTTCATTTAAACAAAATGACTTCAGACTCATCTAAAATTATATATTGTATTAATGGCTATATCTCCGTCAAAAATGGCCCCACTTAAAATATGAAGTTACTTTTAGAATTTGCTCGATTTTTGAAACAAAACTGCATTTAAAGAAAATGACTTCAGACTCATCTAAAATTATATATTGTATTAATGGCTATATCTCCGTCAAAAATGGCTCCACTCCAATAATGAAGTTATTTTTAGACTTTGCTCGATTTTTGAAACAAAACTGCATTTAAAGAAAATGACTTCAGACTCATCTAAAATTATATATTATATTAAGGGCTATATCTGCGTCAAAAAGGGCCCTACTTAAAATATGAAGGTATTTTTAGAATTTGCTCGATTTTTGAAACAAAACTGCATTTAAAGAAAATGTCTTCAGACTCATCTAAAATTATATATTGTATTAATGGCCATATCTACGTCAAAAATGGCCCCACATAAAATATGAAGTTACTATTAGAAATTTCTGGATTTTTGAAACAAAACTGCATTTTAAGAAAATGACTTCAGACTCAGCTAAAATTACATATTATATTAATGGCCATATCTCCGTCAAAAATCCCCACTCCAAATATGAAGGTATTTTTAGAATTTGCTCGATTTTTGAAACAAAACTGCATTTAAATAAAATGTCTTCAGACTTATCACTCATCTAAAATTACATATTGTATTAATGGCTATATATCCGTCAAAAATGGCTCCACTCTAATAATGAAGTTATTTTTGGACTTTGCTCGATTTTTGAAACAAAACTGCATTTAAAGAAAATGACATCAGACTCATCCAAATTATATATTTTATTAATGGCTATATCTGCGTCAAAAAGGGCCCCACTTAAAATATGAAGGTATTTTTAGAATTTGCTCGATTTTTTAAACAAAACTTCATTTAAACAAAATGACTTCAGACTCATATAAAATTATACTCTGTATTAATGGCTATATCTCCGTCAAAAATGGCCCCACATAAAATATGAAGTTACTTTAAGAAATTGATCGATTTTTGAAACAAAACTGCATTAAAACAAAATGACTTCAGACTCATCTAAAATTATATATTGTATTAATGGCCAGATCTCTGTCAAAAATTGCGCCACTTAAAATCTGATGGTATTTTTAGAATTTGCTCGATTTTTGAAACAAAACTGCATTTAGAGAAAATGTCTTCAGACTCATCTAAAATTATATATTGTATTAATGGCCATATCTCCGTCAAAAATGGCCCCACATAAATTATGAAGTTACTATTAGAAATTGCTTGATTTTTGAAACAAAACTGCATTTAAAGAGAATGACTTCTGACTCATCTAAAATTATATATTATATTAATGGCCATATCTCCGTCAAAAATGGCCCCACTTCAAATATGAAGGTATTTTTAGAATTTGCTCGATTTTTGAAACAAAACTGCATTTAAAGAAAATGTCTTCAGACTCATCTAAAATTATATATTGTATTAATGGCCATATCTCCGCCAAAAATGGCCCCACATAAAATATGAAGTTACTTTTAGAAATTGATCGATTTTTGAAACAAAACTGCATTTAAACAAAATGACTTCAGACTCATCTAAAATTATATATTGTATTAATGGCCATATCTCCGTCAAAAATGGCCCCACTTCAAATATGAAGGTATTTTTAGAATTTGCTCGATTTTTGAAACAAAACTGCATTTAAAGAAAATGTCTTCAGACTCATCTAAAATTATATATTGTATTAATGGCCATATCTCCGTCAAAAATGGCCCACATAAAATATGAAGTTACTTTTAGAAATTGCTCGATTTTTGAAACAAAACTGCATTTAAAGAAAATGACTTCAGACTCATCTAAAATTATATATTATATTAATGGCCATATCTCCGTCAAAAATGGCCCCACTTCAAATATGAAGGTATTTTTAGAATTTGCTCGATTTTTTAAACAAAACTGCATTTAAAGAAAATGTCTTCAGACTCATCTAAAATTATATATTGTATTAATGGCCATATCTCCGTCAAAAATGGCCCCACAAAATATGAAGTTACTTTTAGAAATTGCTCGATATTTTAAACAAAACTGCATTTAAAGAAAATGACTTCAGACTCATCTAAAATTATATATTATATTAATGGCCATATCTCCGTCAAAAATGGCCCCACTCCAATAATGAAGGTATTTTTAGAATTTGCTCGATTTTTGAAACAAAACTGCATTAAAACAAAATGACTTCAGACTCATCTAAAATTATATATTGTATTAATGGCCATATCTCCGTCAAAAATGGCCCCACTTAAAATCTGAAGGTATTTTTAGAATTTGCTCGATTTTTGAAACAAAACTGCATTTAAAGAAAATGACTTCAGACTCATCTAAAATTATATATTGTATTAATGGCTATATCTCCGTCAAATATGAAGGTATTTTTAGAATTTGCTCGATTTTTGAAACAAAACTGCATTTAAAGAAAATGACTTCAGACTCATCTAAAATTATATATTATATTAATGGCCATATCTCCGTCAAAAATGGCCCCACTTCAAATATGAAGGTATTTTTAGAATTTGCTCGATTTTTGAAACAAAACTGCATTTAAAGAAAATGTCTTCAGACTCATCTAAAATTATATATGTATTAATGGCCATATCTCCGTCAAAAATGGCCCCACATAAATATGAAGTTACTTTTAGAAATTGCTCGATTTTTGAAACAAAACTGCATTTAAAGAAAATGTCTTCAGACTCATCTAAAATTATATATTATATTAATGGCCATATCTCCGTCAAAAATGGCCCCACTTAAAATAATGAAGGTATTTTTAGAATTTGCTCGATTTTTGAAACAAAACTGCATTTAAAGAAAATGACTTCAGACTCATCTAAAATTATATATTATATTAATGGCTATATCTCCGTCAAAAATGGCCCCACTCCAATAATATGAAGTTATTTTAAGAATTTGCTCGATTTTGAAACAAAACTGCATTTAAAGAAAATGACTTCAGACTCATCTAAAATTATATATTATATTAATGGCTATATCTCCGTCAAAAATGGCCCCACGCCAATAATGAAGTTAATTTTAGACTTTGCTCGATTTTTGAAACAAAACTGCACTTAAACAAAATGACTTCAGACTCATCTAAAATTATATATTGTATTAATGGCCATATCTCCGTCAAAAATATGGATGAAGTTACTTTTAGAAATTGCTCGATTTTTGAAACAAAACTGCATTAAAACAAAATGACTTCAGACTCATCTAAAATTATATATTGTATTAATGGCCATATCTCCATCAAAAATGGAGTTAAAATTTTTAGAATTTGCTCGATTTTTGAAACAAAACTGCATTTAAAGAAAATGACTTCAGACTCATCTAAAATTATATATTATATTAATGGCTATATCTCCGTCAAAAATGGCCCCACATAAAATATGAAGTTACTTTTAGAAATTGCTCGATTTTTTAAACAAAACTGCATTTAAAGAAAATGACTTCAGACTCATCTAAAATTATATATTATATTAATGGCTATATCTCCGTCAAAAATGGCCCCACATAAAATATGAAGTTACTTTTAGAAATTGCTCGATTTTTGAAACAAAACTGCATTTAAAAAAAATGACTTCAGACTCATCTAAAATTATATATTGTATTAATGGCTATATCTCCATCAAAAATGGCTCCACTCCATTAATGAAGTTAATTTTAGACTTTGCTCGATTTTTGAAACAAAACTGCATTTAAAGAAAATGTCTTCAGACTCATCCAAATTAATCCAATCCAATTTATACAAATATGGAGTTACTTTTAGAAATTGCTCAATTTTTTAAACAAAACTGCAATTAAAGAAAATGTCTTCAGACTCATCTAAAATTATATATTATATTAATGGCTATATCTCCGTCAAAAATGGCCCCACTCCAATAATGAAGTTATTTTTAGACTTTGCTCGATTTTTGAAACAAAACTGCATTTAAAGAAAATGACTATCAGACTCATCTAAAATTATATATTATATTAATGGCTATATCTCCGTCAAAAATGGCCCCACATAAAATACGAAGTTACTTTTAGAAATTGCTCGATTTTTTAAACAAAACTGCATTAAAACAAAATGACTTCAGACTCATCTAAAATTATATATTGTATTAATGGCCATATCTCCATCAAAAATGGCTCCACTCCAATAATGAAGTTATTTTTTAGACTTTGCTCGATTTTTGAAACAAAACTGCATTTAAAGAAAATGACTTCAGACTCATCTAAAATTATATATTGTATTAATGGCCATATTTTATAAAAAATATGAAGTTATTTTTAGAAATTGCTCGATTTTTTAAACAAAACTGCATTTAAAGAAAATGTCTTCAGACTCATCTAAAATTATATTATATTCAATGGCCAAAAATGGCCCCAAATAATGGAGTTACTTTTAGAAATTGCTCTGATTTTTGAAACAAAACTGCATTTAAAGAAAATGACTTCAGACTCATCTAAAATTATATATTATATTAATGGCTATATCTCCGTCAAAAAGGGCCCCACTTAAAATATGAAGGTATTTTTAGAAATTTGCTCGATTTTTGAAACAAAACTGCATTTAAAGAAAATGACTTCAGACTCATCTAAAATTATATATTGTATTAATGGCTATATCTCCGTCAAAAATGGCCCAACTCCAATAATGAAGTTATTTTTAGACTTTGCTCGATTTTTGAAACAAAACTGCATTTAAAGAAAATGTCTTCAGACTCATCTAAAATTATATATTGTATTAATGGCCATATCTCCGTCAAAAATGGCCCCACATAAAATACGAAGTTACTTTTAGAAATTGCTCGATTTTTGAAACAAAACTGCATTAAAACAAAATGACTTCAGACTCATCTAAAATTATATATTGTATTAATGGCCATATCTCCATCAAAAATGGCTCCACCTCCATTAATGAAGTTATTTTTAGACTTTGCTCGATTTTTGAAACAAAACTGCATTTAAAGAAAATGTCTTCAGACTCATCTAAAATTATATATTGTATTAATGGCCATATCTCCGTCAAAAATGGCCCCACATAAAATACGAGGTTACTTTTAGAAATTGCTCGATTTTTGAAACAAAACTGCATTTAAAGAAAATGACTTCAGACTCATCTAAAATTATATATTGTATTAATGGCCATATCTCCATCAAAAATGGCCCCACTTCAAATATGAAGGTATTTTTAGAATTTGCTCGATTTTTGAAACAAAACTGCATTTAAAGAAAATGTCTTCAGACTCATCTAAAATTATATACTGTATTAATGGCCATATCTCCGTCAAAAATGCCCCACATAAAATATGAAGTTACTTTTAGAAATTGCTCGATTTTTGAAACAAAACTGCATTTAAAGAAAATGTCTTCAGACTCATCTAAAATTATATATTATATTAATGGCCATATCTCCGTCAAAAAACCTACTTCACGCCAATAATGAAGTTATTTTTAGACTTTGTTCGATTTTTGAAACAAAACTGCATTAACACAAAATGACTTCAGACTCATCTAAAATTATATATTGTATTAATGGCCATATCTCCGTCAAAAATGGCCCCACTTAAAATCTGAAGGTATTTTTAGAATTTGCTCGATTTTTGAAACAAAACTGCATTAACACAAAATGACTTCAGACTCATCTAAAATTATATATTGTATTAATGGACATATCTCCGTCAAAAATGGCCCCACATAAAATATGAAGTTACTATTAGAAATTGCTTGATTTTTGAAACAAAACTGCATTTAAAGAGAATGACTTCAGACTCATCTAAAATTATATATTATATTAAAGGCCATATCTCCGTCAAAAATGGCCCCACTTAAAATATGAAGGTATTTTTAGAATTTGCTCGATTTTTGAAACAAAACTGCATTTAAAGAAAATGTCTTCAGACTCATCCAAATTAATCCAATCCAATTTATACAAATATGGAGTTACTTTTAGAAATTGCTTGATTTTTTAAACAAAACTGCATTTAAAGAAAATGTCTTCAGACTCATCTAAAATTATATATTATATTAATGGCTATATCTGCGTCAAAAAGGGCCCCACTTAAAATATGAAGGCAATTTAAGAATTTGCTCGATTTTTTAAACAAAACTTCATTTAAACAAAATGACTTCAGACTCATATAAAATTATACTCTGTATTAATGGCTATATCTCCGTCAAAAATGGCCCCACTTCAAATATGAAGTTACTTTTAGAAATTGCTCGATTTTTGAAACAAAACTGCATTAAAACAAAATGACTTCAGACTCATCTAAAATTATATATTGTATTAATGGCCATATCTCCGTCAAAAATGGCCCCACATAAAATACGAAGTTATTTTTATACTTTGCTCGATTTTTGAAACAAAACTGCATTTAAAGAAAATGTCTTCAGACTCATCTAAAATTATATATTATATTAATGGCCATATCTCCGTCAAAAATGGCCCCACTTCAAATATGAAGGTATTTTTAGAATTTGCTCGATTTTTGAAACAAAACTGCATTTAAAGAAAATGACTTCAGACTCATCTAAAATTATATATTGTATTAATGGCCATATCTCCGTCAAAAATGGCCCCACTTAAAATATGAAGGTATTTTTAGAAATTGCTCGATTTTTGAAACAAAACTGCATTTAAAGAAAATGACTTCAGACTCATCTAAAATTATATATTGTATTAATGGCCATATCTCAAAAATGGCCCCACTTCAAATATGAAGTATTTTTAGAATTTGCTCGATTTTTGAAACAAAACTGCATTTAAAGAAAATGACTTCAGACTCATCTAAAATTATATATTGTATTAATGGCCATATCTCCGTCAAAAATGGCCCCACGCCAATAATGAAGTTATTTTTAGAATTTGCTCGATTTTTGAAACAAAACTGCATTAAAACAAAATGTCTTCAGACTCATCTAAAATTATATATTGTATTAATGGCCATATCTCCGTCAAAAATGGCCCCACGCCAATAATGAAGTTATTTTTAGAATTTGCTCGATTTTTGAAACAAAACTGCATTAAAACAAAATGACTTCAGACTCATCTAAAATTATATATTGTATTAATGGCCATATCTCCGTAAAAAATGGCCCCACATAAAATATGAAGTTACTTTTTAGAAATTGCTCGATTTTTTAAACAAAACTGCATTTAAAAGAAAATGACTTCAGACTCATCTAAAATTATATATTGTATTAATGGCCATATCTCCGTCAAAAATGGCCCCACTTAAAATATGAAGGTATTTTTAGAATTTGCTCGATTTTTGAAACAAAACTGCATTTAAACAAAATGACTTCAGACTCATCTAAAATTATATATTGTATTAATGGCCATATCTCCGTCAAAAATGGCCCCACTTCAAATATGAAGGTTATTTTTAGAATTTGCTCGATTTTTGAAACAAAACTGCATTTAAAGAAAATGACTTCAGACTCATCTAAAATTATATATTGTATTAATGGCCATATCTCCGTCAAAAATGGCCCCACTTCAAATATGAAGGTATTTTTAGAATTTGCTCGATTTTTGAAACAAAACTGCATTTAAAGAAAATGTCTTCAGACTCATCTAAAATTATATATTGTATTAATGGCCATATCTCCGTCAAAAATGGCCCCACTTAAAATATGAAGTTACTTTTAGAAATTGCTCGATTTTTGAAACAAAACTGCATTTAAAGAAAATGACTTCAGACTCATCTAAAATTATATATTGTATTAATGGCCATATCTCCGTCAAAAATGGCCCCACTTAAAATATGAAGGTATTTTTAGAATTTGCTCGATTTTTGAAACAAAACTGCATTTAAAAAAAATGACTTCAGACTCATCTAAAATTATATATTGTATTAATGGCCATATCTCCGTCAAAAAAGGCCCCACTTAAAATATGAAGTTATTTTTAGAATTTGCTCGATTTTTGAAACAAAACTGCATTTAAAGAAAATGACTTCAGACTCATCTAAAATTATATATTATATTAATGGCCATATCTCCGTCAAAAATGGCCCCACTTCAAATATGAAGGTATTTTTAGAATTTGCTCGATTTTTGAAACAAAACTGCATTTAAAGAAAATGTCTTCAGACTCACTCTAAATTAACCATATCCAAATTAATCCAATCCAATTTATACAAATATGGAGTTACTTTTAGAAATTGCTCGATTTTTTAAACAAAACTGCATTTAAAGAAAATGTCTTCAGACTCATCTAAAATTATATATTATATTAATGGCTATATCTCCGTCAAAAATGGCCCCACTTAAAATATGAAGGTATTTTTAGAATTTGCTCGATTTTTGAAACAAAACTGCATTTAAACAAAATGACTTCAGACTCATCTAAAATTATATATTGTATTAATGGCTATATCTCCGTCAAAAATGGCCCCACATAAAATATGAAGTTATTTTTAGAATTTGCTCGATTTTTGAAACAAAACTGCATTAAAACAAAATGACTTCAGACTCATCTAAAATTATATATTGTATTAATGGCCATATCTCTGTCAAAAATGGCCTTACTTCAAATATGAAGGTATTTTTAGAATTTGCTCGATTTTTGAAACAAAACTGCATTAAAAAAAAATGTCTTCAGACTCATCTAAAATTATATATTGTATTAATGGCCATATCTCCGTCAAAAATGGCCCCACTTCAAATATGAAGTTATTTTTAGAAATTGCTCGATTTTTTAAACAAAACTGCATTTAAAGAAAATGTCTTCAGACTCATCAAAATTAATCCAATCCAATTTATACAAATATGGAGTTACTTTTAGAAATTGCTCGATTTTTTAAACAAAACTGCATTTAAAGAAAATGTCTTCAGACTCATCTAAAATTATATATTGTATTAATGGCCATATCTCCGTCAAAAATGGCCCCACTTAAAATATGAAGGTATTTTTAGAATTTGCTCGATTTTTTAAACAAAACTGCATTAACACAAAATGACTTCAGACTCATCTAAAATTATATATTGTATTAATGGCCATATCTCCGTCAAAAATGGCCCCACTTCAAATATGAAGGTATTTTTAGAAATTGCTCGATTTTTTGAAACAAAACTGCATTTAAAGAAAATGACTTCAGACTCATCTAAAATTATATATTGTATTAATGGCCATATCTCCGTCAAAAATGGCCCCACTTCAAATATGAAGTTATTTTTAGAAATTGCTCGATTTTTGAAACAAAACTGCATTTAAAGAAAATGTCTTCAGACTCATCTAAAATTATATATTGTATTAATGGCCATATCTCCGTCAAAAATGGCCCCACTTCAATAATGAAGGTTTTAAATTTGCTCGATTTTTGAAACAAAACTGCATTAAAACAAAATGACTTCAGACTCATCTAAAATTATATATTGTATTAATGGCCATATCTCCGTCAAAAATGGCCCCACTTCAAATATGAAGGTATTTTTAGAATTTGCTCGATTTTTGAAACAAAACTGCATTTAAAGAAAATGACTTCAGACTCATCTAAAATTATATATTATATTAATGGCCATATCTCCGTCAAAAATGGCCCCACTTCAAATATGAAGTTACTTTTAGAAATTGCTCGATTTTTTGAAACAAAACTGCATTTAAAGAAAATGTCTTCAGACTCATCTAAAATTATATATTGTATTAATGGCCATATCTCCGTCAAAAATGGCCCCACTCCAAATAATGAAGGTTTTAATTTGCTCGATTTTTGAAACAAAACTGCATTAAAACAAAATGACTTCAGACTCATCTAAAATTATATATTGTATTAATGGCCATATCTCCGTCAAAAATGGCCCCACTTCAAATATGAAGGTATTTTTAGAAATTGCTCGATTTTTGAAACAAAACTGCATTTAAAGAAAATGACTTCAGACTCATCTAAAATTATATATTATATTAATGGCCATATCTCCGTCAAAAATGGCCCCACTTCAAATATGAAGGTATTTTTAGAATTTGCTCTTTTAAAAAAATGATTTAAAGAAAATGTCTTCAGACTCATCCAAATTAATCCAATCCAATTTATACAAATATGGAGTTACTTTTAGAAATTGCCCGATTTTTTAAACAAAACTGCATTTAAAGAAAATGTCTTCAGACTCATCTAAAATTATATATTATATTAATGGCCATATCTCCGTCAAAAAGGGCCCCACTTAAAATATGAAGGTATTTTTAGAATTTGCTCGATTTTTTAAACAAAACTGCATTTAAACAAAATGACTTCAGACTCATCTAAAATTATATTTTGTATTAATGGCCATATCTCCGTCAAAAATGGCCCCACATAAAATATGAAGTTACTTTTAGAAATTGCTCGATTTTTGAAACAAAACTGCATTAAAACAAAATGACTTCAGACTCATCTAAAACTATATATTATATTAATGGCCATATCTCCGTCAAAAATGGCCCCACTTCAAATATGAAGGTATTTTTAGAATTTGCTCGATTTTTGAAACAAAACTGCATTAAAAGAAAATGTCTTCAGACTCATCTAAAATTATATATTGTATTAATGGCCATATCTCCGTCAAAAATGGCCCCACTTCAAATATGAAGTTACTTTAAGAAATTGCTCGATTTTTTAAACAAAACTGCATTTAAAGAAAATGTCTTCAGACTCATCTAAAATTAATGCCAATCCAACTTTATACAAATATGGAGTTACTTTTAGAAATTGCTCGATTTTTTAAACAAAACTGCATTTAAAGAAAATGTCTTCAGACTCATCTAAAATTATATATTATATTAAGGGCCATATCTCCGTCAAAAATGGCCCCACTTAAAATATGAAGTTACTTTTAGAATTTGCTCGATTTTTGTAAACAAAACTGCATTTAAACAAAATGACTTCAGACTCATCTAAAATTATATTTTGTATTAATGGCCATATCTCCGTCAAAAATGGCCCCACTTCAAAAATGAAGTTATTTTTAGATTTTGCCCGATTTTTGAAACAAAACTGCATTTAAAGAAAATGACTTCAGACTCATCTAAAATTATATATTGTATTAATGGCCATATCTCCGTCAAAAATGGCCCCACAATTCAAATATGAAGGTATTTTTAGAATTTGCTCGATTTTTGAAACAAAACTGCATTTAAAAAAAATGACTTCAGACTCATCTAAAATTATATATTGTATTAATGGCCATATCTCCGTCAAAAATGGCCCCACTTCAAATATGAAGTTATTTTAAGAATTTGCTCGATTTTTTGAAACAAAACTGCATTTAAAGAAAATGTCTTCAGACTCATCCAAAATTAATGGCCAATCCAATTTATACAAATATGGAGTTACTTTTTAGAAATTGCTCGATTTTTTAAACAAAACTGCATTTAAAGAAAATGTCTTCAGACTCATCTAAAATTATATATTATATTAATGGCCATATCTCCGTCAAAAATGGCCCCACTTAAAATATGAAGTTATTTTTAGAATTTGCTCGATTTTTAAAACAAAACTGCATTAAAACAAAATGACTTCAGACTCATCTAAAATTATATATTGTATTAATGGCCATATCTCCGTCAAAAATGGCCCCACTTCAAATATGAAGGTATTTTTAGAATTTGCTCGATTTTTGAAACAAAACTGCATTTAAAGAAAATGACTTCAGACTCATCTAAAATTATATATTATATTAATGGCCATATCTCCGTCAAAAATGGCCCCACTTCAAATATGAAGTTACTTTTAGAAATTGCTCGATTTTTGAAACAAAACTGCATTTAAAGAAAATGTCTTCAGACTCATCTAAAATTATATATTATATTAATGGCCATATCTCCGTCAAAAATGGCCCCACGCCAATAATGAAGTTAATTTGCTCGATTTTTAAAACAAAACTGCATTAAAACAAAATGACTTCAGACTCATCTAAAATTATATATTGTATTAATGGCCATATCTCCGTCAAAAATGGCCCCACTTCAAATATGAAGGTATTTTTAGAATTTGCTCGATTTTTGAAACAAAACTGCATTTAAAGAAAATGACTTCAGACTCATCTAAAATTATATATTATATTAATGGCCATATCTCCGTCAAAAATGGCCCCACTTCAAATATGAAGTTACTTTTAGAAATTGCTCGATTTTTGAAACAAAACTGCATTTAAAGAAAATGTCTTCAGACTCATCTAAAATTATATATTGTATTAATGGCCATATCTCCGTCAAAAATGGCCCCACTTAAAATAATGAAGGTTTTAAATTTGCTCGATTTTTGAAACAAAACTGCATTAAAACAAAATGACTTCAGACTCATCTAAAATTATATATTGTATTAATGGCCATATCTCCGTCAAAAATGGCCCCACTTCAAATATGAAGGTATTTTTAGAAATTGCTCGATTTTTGAAACAAAACTGCATTTAAAGAAAATGACTTCAGACTCATCTAAAATTATATATTATATTAATGGCCATATCTCCGTCAAAAATGGCCCCACTTCAAATATGAAGGTATTTTTAGAATTTGCTCGATTTTTGAAACAAAACTGCATTTAAAGAAAATGTCTTCAGACTCATCCAAAATTAATCCAATCCAATTTATACAAATATGGAGTTACTTTTAGAAATTGCTCGATTTTTTAAACAAAACTGCATTTAAAGAAAATGTCTTCAGACTCATCTAAAATTATATATTGTATATTAATGGCTATATCTCCGTCAAAAAAGGCCCCACTTAAAATATGAAGGTATTTTTAGAATTTGCTCGATTTTTTAAACAAAACTGCATTTAAACAAAATGACTTCAGACTCATATAAAATTATACTTTGTATTAATGGCCATATCTCCGTCAAAAATGGCCCCACATAAAATATGAAGTTACTTTTAGAAATTGCTCGATTTTTGAAACAAAACTGCATTAAAACAAAATGACTTCAGGCTCATCTAAAATTATATATTGTATTCATGGCCATATCTCCGTCAAAAATGGCCCCACTTCAAATATGAAGGTATTTTTAGAATTTGCTCGATTTTTGAAACAAAACTGCATTAAAAGAAAATGTCTTCAGACTCATCTAAAATTATATATTGTATTAATGGCCATATCTCTGTCAAAAATGGCCCCACTTCAAATATGAAGTTACTTTTAGAAATTGCTCGATTTTTTAAACAAAACTGCATTTAAAGAAAATGTCTTCAGACTCATCCAAAATTAATCCAAAATTTATACAAATATGGAGTTACTTTTAGAAATTGCTCGATATTTTGAAACAAAACTGCATTTAAAGAAAATGTCTTCAGACTCATCTAAAATTATATATTATATTAAGGGCTATATCTGCGTCAAAAAGGGCCCTACTTAAAATATGAAGGTATTTTTAGAATTTGCTCGATTTTTGAAACAAAACTGCATTTAAACAAAATGACTTCAGACTCATCTAAAATTATATATTGTATTAATGGCTATATCTCCGTCAAAAATGGCTACACTCCAAAATGGTATTTTTAGAATTTGCTCGATTTTTGAAACAAAACTGCATTTAAAGAAAATGTATTCAGACTCATTTAAAATTATATATTATATAAATTGCCATATCTCCGTCAAAAATGGCCCCACGCCAATAATGTTATTATTATTTTATTACTTTGCCCGATTTATGAAACAAAACTGCATTAAAACAAAATGACTTCAGACTTATCTAAAATTATATATTGTATTAATGGCCATATCTCCGTCAAAAATGGCCCCACTTAAAATATGAAGGTATTTTTAGAATTTGCTCGATTTTTGAAACAAAACTGCATTTAAAGAAAATGTCTTCAGACTCACCTAAAATTATATATTATATTAATGGCCATATCTCCGTCAAAAATGGCCCCACTTCAAATATGAAGTTACTTTTAGAAATTGCTCGATTTTTGAAACAAAACTGCATTTAAAAAAATGTCTTCAGACTCATCTAAAATTATATATTGTATTAATGGCCATATCTCCGTCAAAAATGGCCCCACGCCAATAATGAAGGTAATTTGTTCGATTTTTTGAAACAAAACTGCATTAAAACAAAATGACTTCAGACTCATCTAAAATTATATATTATATTAATGGCCATATCTCTGTCAAAAATGGCCCCACTTCAAATATGAGGGTATTTTTAGAATTTGCTCGATTTTTTAAACAAAACTGCATTTAAAGAAAATGTCTCAGACTCATCCAAATTAATTCAATCCAATTTACACAAATATGGAGTTACTTTTAGAAATTGCTCGATTTTTTAAACAAAACTGCATTTAAAAAAAATGTCGTCAGACTCATCTAAAATTATATATTGTATTAATGGCCATATCTCCGTCAAAAATGGCCCCACTTAAAATATGAAGGTATTTTTAGAATTTGCTCGATTTTTGAAACAAAACTGCATTTAAAGAAAATGTCTTCAGACTCATCTAAATTTATAGATTATATTAATGGCCATATCTCCGTCAAAAATGGCCCCACTCCAATAATGAAGTTGTTTTTAGAATTTGCTCGTTTTTTGAAACAAAACTGCATTTAAGCAAAATGACTTCAGACTCATCTAAATTTATATATTGTATTAATGGCCATATCTCCGTAAAAAATGACCCCACTTAAAAAATGAAGGTATTTTTAGAATTTGCTCGATTTTTGAAACAAAACTGCATTTAAAGAATATAACTTCAGACTCATCTAAAATTATATATCGTATTAATGTCCACATCTTCGTCAAAAATGGCCCCACTTAAAAAATGAAGGTAAATTAAGAATTTGCTCGATTTTTTAAACAAAACTGCATTTAAGCAAAAGGACTTCAGACTCATCTTAAATTATATATTGTATTAATGGCCATATCTCCGTCAAAAATGGCTCCACTCCAATAATGAAGTTATTTTTAGACTTTGCTCGATTTTTGAAACAAAACTGTATTTAAAGAAAATGACATCCGACTCATCTAAAATTATATATTATATTAATGGCTATATCTGCGTCAAAAAGGGCCCCACTTAAAATATGACGGTAATTTTAGAATTTGCTCGATTTTTGAAACAAAACTGCATTAACACAAAATGACTTCAGACTCATCTAAAATTATATATTGTATTAATGGCCATATCTCCGTCAAAAATGGCCCACACTTAAAACATGAAGTTACTTTTAGAATTTGCTCGATTTTTGAAACAAAACTGCATTTAAAGAAAATGTCTTCAGACTCATCTAAAATTATATATTGTATTAATGGCCATATCTCCGTCAAAAATAGCTCCACTTCAAATATGAAGTTACTTTTAGAAATTGCTCGATTTTTGAAACAAACCTGCATTTAAAGAAAATCTCTTCAGACTCATCTGAAATTATATATTATATTAATGGCCATATCTCCGTCAAAAATGGCCCCACTTCAAATATGAAGGTATTTTTAGAATTTGCTCGATTTTTGAAACAAAACTGCATTTAAAGAAAATGTCTTTAGACTCATCCAAAATTAATCAATCCAATTTATACAAATATGGTGTTTCTTTTTAGAAATTGCTCGATTTTTTAAACAAAACTGAATTTAAAGAAAATGACATTCAGACTCATCTAAAGTTATATATTATATTAATGGCCATATCTCCGTCAAAAATGGCCCCACTTAAAATATGAAGGTATTTTTAGAATTTGCTCGATTTGTGAAACAAAACCGCATTTAAACAAAATGTCTTCAGATTCATCCAAAATTAATCCAATGCCAATTTAAAAATACCCAAATATGAAGTTACTTTTAGAAATTGCTCGATTTTTGAAACAAAACTGCATTTAAAGAAAATGTCTTCAGACTCATCTAAAATTATATATTGTATTAATGGCCATATCTCCGTCAAAAATGGCCCCACATAAAATAAGAAGTTACTTTTAGAAATTGCTCGATTTTTGAAACAAAACTGCATTTAAAGAAAATGTCTTCAGACTCATCCAAATTAATCTAATCCAATTTATACAAATATGGAGTTACTTTTAGAAATTGCTCGATTTTTTAAACAAAACTGCATTTAAAGAAAATGTCTTCAGACTCATCTAAAATTATATATTGTATTAATGGCCATATCTCCGTCAAATATGCCACATAAAATATGAAGTTACTTTAAGAAATTGCTTGATTTTTGGCCCCACTTAAAAATGAAGGTATTTTTAGAATTTGCTCGATTTTTGAAACAAAACTGCATTTAAAAAAAATGACTTCAGACTCATCTAAAATTATATATTGTATTAATGGCCATATCTCCGTCAAAAATGGCCCCACTTCAAAATGAAGTTATTTTTAGAATTTGCTCGATTTTTGAAACAAAACTGCATTTAAAGAAAATGTCTTCAGACTCATCTAAATTTATATATTATATTAATGGCCATATCTCCGTCAAAAATGGCCCCACTTCAAATATGAAGGTATTTTTAGAATTTTGCTCGATTTTTGAAACAAAACTGCATTTAAAGAGAAAATAT
>JAEIFX010000529.1:0-17079 GCA_018904325.1 Drosophila murphyi | reverse complement strand
ACAGTCAGCGAAACGAATACAGAGACACAATGCAATAACCGTTACTTTGAGTTATGTGCATGTGTGTGATTGCTGCTGCGACAAACTTTGTGTTGGTTCTAGTTAAAGATTTTCACATTTTTGACACAAGTTTGATGCTTTTATTGTTGCAACCAAGCAATTGGAAGCCAAGGCGAATTTGTTTAGTTTGTATATGCGCGCAAGCGGAATTTGTTAACGGTTCGAAATGCGAAATTGTCCAATTGTTTATTAATAATTTGTTTAAACACTGCCCCACGTTGCCCGCCAAAATGTTAGATGCATAAAGCGTTTTTTATGCAAACATGAAACTTCAGATCTGGACGGTGTTTAAACTATTTAATTTAGCAAGTTTATTTATGTCCGAAACAAAAGCGCGCCATGGCTTGCTTTAATCTCCAACTCGGACTCTTCGATAGTGAAAACTATTGATATTTACTAAAATTACAATGTAGTGCTTACATAAGTGAGTAAGACTTAACAGAATTATGTAAAGTAGCGATAAATTGACAAATTAACAGCTGATCATTCAATATCAGTTGTATTCAAATTAGTTTGACCAAACACTGTCAAAAAGGAGCTGGGAGTGCTCATGGTACAGATGAGGCTGCTGCACTTGCTGAAATTGTTTCAGAGGGGGCTGCTGATGTTGCTGGCGCTGTGGCTGCTGGTGTTGTTGTTGATGTCGTGGTTGTTGCTGCCGTTCTTGCTGTTTGTGCTGTTGCTGTTGGTGTTGCTGCTGCGGGCGTTGCTGCTGCTGGTGTTGCTGCGAGTGTTTCTGTTGTTGCCGGGCGTGCTCTGGATGCCTAAGCATCTGGCGAACTTTGTGACGTCGAGTTTTCTTTTTGTGCTGTTGCTCAGGAACCTGCGGTACAACTTGCTGAACCGATGAAAGTTGTTGTTGCCGCTGCTGAGGCTGCTGGCAGTGTTGCTGTTGAGGTTGTTGTTGAGTATGAACCTGCTGCTGACGGTGCCGCTCTTGCTGTTGCCCAAGTTGCTGCAGAGCATGAGGAGCCTGAGGAACCGTTTGAAGTCTGGCAGCATCAGCATAAGCATCTTGGGCGCGATTTTTGTAGGTTTTCAGCCGGCCTTCGTGACTGAGCCACAAGCTTCCGTTCCTTGGCAACGCGCTGATATGCTAGGCATCCCTTCCAACTTGCTGGATGGTTACCACCGCAGCTAGCACATTTAGTCCGCGTCCAACGGTTTTTCGCACACCTGACTTGCATGTGCTGAGCCACACTTGACGCAGCGATGCTGCTTTTGGCAGTACTTCATCGTATGACCGGATTCCTGGCAACGGTGGCACTGGGGGATGTCCATATGGCGGTCAGGGCATTCGACTGAAAAGCGCACCTGAGAGAAGGAGCGAAGATTGTAAACCTCTTTGTTATTTGCAGCCGGCTCCAGCTCCAAATAACACAGATTCAGCTCCTTTTTAGTAACTCGACTTGTGATGGTTTGGACACCACGCACCGCTTGCCCAAGTCTGGCCAGCTCATCTCTGATGCGATCAATTTTCTGCAAAGATGGATGCAGCCCCCTGATCGCCACGCGGAAACCTCTATCTTCTTTCAATTGGTATGAATGAAAAGGGATTCGCTTATCCTTGAACAATCTCTGAATTGCTCTGTAGGCGTCAATACCATTTGGCGTTACCCTGGCTGTACCACCACCACTGCATTTGAGCATAAAGCTGTCAGGCGGCGTAACAGCATTTAGTGATTTTCAGCAGTCCAACAACGTTGGTGATACCCTCAGCAATGAGTGGGGGAGGTTTACATGGTCTTGTTGGCCGAACTTCAACAGACTCAACATTTTCAACGTTTGATAGGGAAAAATCGCGTATCTCAGCGGCAGTGCTTAGATTGGGGTCCTCATCGTGAGTAACTTCATTGCGAGTAGACGCACTCGGCGAGACCATCTCTTCTATGTCGACCGACTCGACATCTGCCTCAGAATCTGACAGCAGATCCTCGAGCGCTTGTGGCGCTGCACGAGCTCCAGCAGAAGTAGGTGGCACTGCATCCAAGTCGATTTCATCTTCAACTATCGCAATTTTCCTTGTTTTGTTGGCGTTGTTGCAGCTGAAATGTTTGACGTTAATATTTGTGTTATTTTTGTGTTTTTGTGAGTGTTGTTGTTGGCATTGTTGATATTTTTAATGTTTTTGTGGACATTCTTTTTGTTGCTGACGGTGTTCTTGATGATGTAATTGTTGTAGCCCTTGGAATTGTTAGTCTTTGCGTTGTTGGCGTTGTTGTTATTGTTGCTGCTACCGCTCGCCAGGCGAGACCGCAGATTATAGCGGGTTCGCTGGTCTCCAAGGTAACAGAAGGCGAGCACCAAGGAACAGCAGTATCTGGCGCATCGCCGTCAGTGGTGGTATGGGGGAAGTCGCTCATATTGGTTAAATATGCGGCCACCAAGCACACGCACTCTAGCAGAGTGGTGGCGGCATACGCACAAATCACACTGATTGAAGGGATGCGAGGCCAAAATCGATTGTTTGAGTACAACACAAAAAAAATAAATGAAAAACTAAACAAAAATAAAATTCTAAAAATTCTCACGGTTGCATTATTGACGATAGATCGCACGGGTGCGGTATCCGCTAACCTATGAGCGCGAGTTTCAAGAATTCAAAATTAACGATCGTCAAATTGAATAAATGGACTATGGGTCCATTACACCACCAGATAATTTTGGCGACTATCAAGAGCCAGATTTGCTGAAATTATATTCGAATATCTTTTGCGTGGTATGTTCCAATTTCTTTTCCTTGCAGGTTTTCTAGCAAATAAAATGTGTTTCCAATCTTATTTTTAACTCGGCATTTTATAAAGGGTGAAGCGAGTTTTTTGTTAAAATTTTGACGAAAATTAATCTAGTTAAAATTTCTTCGAAACAGTTCTTGACTGACCCTCTCGGAATGAAACTGGTTTAGATCTCAAATTATACTAATTTCTGTTCCTTTCGTAAGCTTTATTACAGTTTGCATTAATTTTATCCCATAACAATGCTAACGTGTCTTCTCTGATTAAATTTACTGGCTCTTCTAATAAGGACAAGTTTTTTTAATTTACAACTCTTTAGTAATTTATAATCCTCTCCATGAGTAATCATGCCCACACCAAATAGAGCCTTATACGGAGAGCAGCCTAACGATTGGTGCAACGACGAACGGAGTGCACAAGAGATCTGAGTAAGATACACATCCCAATCTCTTTGATCAATTCGGATATTTGATCTAATTGCTGACAAGGAACGATTAACTCTCTCAGCTGCATTGCTCTGAGGCGAATAAAGAGCAGTAAGAATGTGCCAAATGCCATGTTTGGTCATAAACGCTTCGAATTCCTTAGCTTTAAATTGAGATCCATTGCCGCTGATCACTGTCTCGGGGACTCCAAAACAATGAAAAATGTGCTTTAGTAAAAAATCGACGATCGGCGTAGTATTAAATTCCTTAAGGGGACATAACCAATGATCAAGGACTATATTAAGGCGAATATGACCCTCTTACTACTAGGGTATGGACCAAGTATGTCTATGTACAGCTTCTTAAAAGGCCGACATGACACGCTTCGCTCCCCCATTGGAGGACGAAGAATCGCATTAGGAGTCTTAGTCTCCTTAGACTTGTCAAATTCTCTGATAAAATTTCGTACAGCTCTTGATAATCCTGGCCTAAAGAAATTTCTACGCAACCGTTCAATTGTGTTCTGTATCCCTCCGTGTGCCGCCAAGACATTATCATGGGCTTGACGAATTGTATACCAGCGAAGACCATCTGCTATCCACAACTTCCAAGCCAGCGATTCCTGGGCAGGATCTCCGGTGATATGTTGTGTACGAATATAGACGAATTTGTCTATAACCCTCACATCGGGAAATCTAGCTGGATCCGATTCAATATTTTTCTTCAAATCCATATAATTTGGATCTAAAATTTCTGGGGACCCAAGATTTATTTGCGGACCTTCCAACTCTATAATATTAATTTAAACTTCGCATAGCCGGGAAAGCGCATCCGTTACAATGTGATCGTTGCCTTTGTGATGAGAAATTGTGAATTTATAGGATTGTAACCCAAAAACCCACCGAGCTAGCCGACCAGATACGTTTTGTCGTCTTCGAAGTCACATTAAACTGGAGTGATCGGGGACCACTTCAAATTCTTGAAGTTCAAGGTAGCAACGAAATTTTTCAATGGCCAAAATTACAGCCAAACATTCACGAATCCTCTGACTCTGTTGTTGCCGGGCGTGCTCTGGATGCCTAAGCATCTGGCGAACTTTGTGACGTCGAGTTTTCTTTTTGTGCTGTTGCTCAGGAACCTGCGGTACAACTTGCTGAACCGATGAAAGTTGTTGTTGCTGCTGCTGAGGCTGCTGGCATTGTTGCTGTTGAGGTTGTTGTTGAGTATGAACCTGCTGCTGACGGTGCCGCTCTTGCTGTTGCCCAAGTTGCTGCAGAGCATGAGGAGCCTGAGGAACCGTTTGAAGTCTGGCAGCATCAGCATAAGCATCTTGGGCGCGATTTTTGTAGGTTTTCAGCCGGCCTTCGTGACTGAGCCACAAGCTTCCGTTCCTTGGCAACGCGCTGATATGCTAGGCATCCCTTCCAACTTGCTGGATGGTTACCACCGCAGCTAGCACATTTAGTCAGCGTCCAACGGTTTTTTGCACACCTGACTTGCATGTGCTGAGCCACACTTGACGCAGCGATGCTGCTTTTGGCAGTACTTCATCGTATGACCGAATTCCTGGCAACGGTGGCACTGGGGGATGTCCATATGGCGGTCAGGGCATTCGACTGAAAAGCGCACCTGAGAGAAGGAGCGAAGATTGTAAACCTCTTTGTTATTTGCAGCCGGCTCCAACTCCAAATAACACAGATTCAGCTCCTTTTTAGTTACGCGACTTGTGATGGTTTGGACACCACGCACCGCGTGCCCAAGTCTGGCCAGCTCATCTCTGATGCGATAAATTTTCTGCAAAGATGGATGCAGCCCCCTGATCGCCACGCGGAAACCTCTATCTTCTTTCAATTGGTATGAATGAAAAGGGATTCGCTTATCCTTGAACAATCTCTGAATTGCTCTGTAGGCGTCAATACCATTTGGCGTTACCCTGACTGTACCACCACCACTGCATTTGAGCATAAAGCTGTCAGGCGGCGTAACAGCATTTAGTGATTTTCAGCAGTCCAACAACGTTGGTGATACCCTCAGCAATGAGTGGGGGAGGTTTACATGGTCTTGTTGGCCGAACTTCAACAGACTCAACATTTTCAACGTTTGATAGGGAAAAATCGCGTATCTCAGCGGCAGTGCTTAGATTGGGGTCCTCATCGTGAGTAACTTCATTGCGAGTAGACGCACTCGGCGAGACCATCTCTTCTATGTCGACCGACTCGACATCTGCCTCAGAATCTGACAGCAGATCCTCGAGCGCTTGTGGCGCTGCACGAGCTCCAGCAGAAGTAGGTGGCACTGCATCCAAGTCGATTTCATCTTCAACTATCGCAATTTTCCTTGTTTTGTCGGCGTTGTTGCAGTTGAAATGTTTGACGTTAATATTTGTGTTATTTTTTGTGTTTTTGTGAGTGTTGTTGTTGGCATTGTTGATGTTTTTAATGTTTTTGTGGACATTGTTTTTGTTGCTGACGGTGTTCTTGATGATGTAATTGTTGTAGCCCTTGGAATTGTTAGTCTTTGCGTTGTTGGCGTTGTTGTTATTGTTGCTGCTACCGCTCGCCAGGCGAGACCGCAGATTATAGCGGAGTTCGCTGGTCTCCAAGGTAACAGAAGGCGAGCACCAAGGAACAGCAGTATCTGGCGCATCGCCGTCAGTGGTGGTATGGGGAAGTCGCTCATATTGGTTGAATATGCGGCCACCAAGCACACGCACTCTAGCAGAGTTGTGGCGGCATACACACAAATCACACTGATTGAAGGGATGCGACGCCAAAATCGATTGTTTGACTACAACACAAAAAAAATAAATGAAAAACTAAATAAAAATAAAATTCTAAAAATTCTCACGGTTGCATTATTGACGATAGATCGCACGGGTGCGGTATCCGCTAACCTACGAGCGCGAGTTTCAAGAATTCAAAATTAACGATCGTCAAATTGAATAAATGGACTATGGGTCCATTACACCACCAGATAATTTTGGCGACTATCAAGAGCCAGATTTGCTGAAATTATATTCGAATATCTTTTGCGTGGTATGTTCCAATTTCTTTTCCTTGCAGGTTTTCTAGCAAATAAAATGTGTTTCCAATCTTATTTTTAACTCGGCATTTTATAAAGGGTGAAGCGAGTTTTTTAGTTAAAATTTTGACGAAAATTAATCTAGTTAAAATTTCTTCGAAACACTTCTTGACTGACCCTCTCGGAATGAAACTGGTTTAGATCTCAAATTATACTAATTTCTGTTCCATTCGTAAGCTTTATTACAGTTTGCATTAATTTTATCCCATAACAATGCTAACGTGTCTTCTCTGATTAAATTTACTGGCTCTTCTAATAAGGACAACTTTTTTTAATTTACAACTCTTTAGTAATTTATAATCCTCTCCATGAGTAATCATGCCCACACCAAATAGAGCCTTATACGGAGAGCATCCTAACGATTGGTGCAACGACGAACGGAGTGCACAAGAGATCTGAGTAAGATACACATCCCAATCTCTTTGATCAATTCGGATATTTGATCTAATTGCTGACAAGGAACGATTAACTCTCTCAGCTGCATTGCTCTATGGCGAATAAAGAGCAGTAAGAATGTGCCAAATGCCATGTTTGGTCATAAACGCTTCGAATTCCATAGCTTTAAATTGAGATCCATTGCCGCTGATCACTGTCTCGGGGACTCCAAAACAATGAAAAATGTGCTTTAGTAAAAAATCGACGATCGGCGTAGTATTAAATTCCTTAAGGGGACATAACCAATGATCAAGGACTATATTAAGGCGAATATGACCCTCTTACTACTAGGGTATGGACCAAGTATGTCTATGTACAGCTTCTTAAAAGGCCGACATGACACGCTTCGCTCCCCCCATTGGAGGACGAAGAATCGCATTAGGAGTCTTAGTCTCCTTAGACTTGTCAAATTCTCTGATAAAATTTCGTACAGCTCTTGATAATCCTGGCCTAAAGAAATTTCTACGCAACCGTTCAATTGTGTTCTGTAGCCCTCCGTGTGCCGCCAAGACATTATCATGGGCTTGACGAATTGTATACCAGCGAAGACCATCTGCTATCCACAACTTCCAAGCCAGCGATTCCTGGGCAGGATCTCCGGTGATATGTTGTGTACGAATATAGACGAATTTGTCTATAACCCGTACATCAGGAAATTTAGCCGGATCCGATTCAATATTTTTCTTCAAATACATATAATTTGGATCTAAAAATTCTGGGGACCCAAGATTTATTTGTGGACCTTCCAACTCTATAATATTAATTTAAACTTCGCATAGCCGGGAAAGCGCATCCGTTACAATGTGATCGTTGCCTTTTTGATGAGAAATTGTGAATTTATAGGATTGTAACCCAAAAACCCACCGAGCTAGCCGACCAGATACGTTTTGTCGTCTTCGAAGCCACATTAAGCTGGAGTGATCGGGGACCACATCAAATTCTTGAAGTTCAAGGTAGCAACGAAATTTTTCAATGGCCAAAATTACAGCCAAACATTCACGTTCTGTAACACTGTAATTCCGTTGGGATCGGTAGTTCTTCGTAGTTTTCTCCACGTTGAACAAGTACCGCACCAAAACCGCTGTCGCTGGCATCACAATCCAATTAAAATGTATTTTCAAAATTTGGATTATGCAACACTGGAGTGGACGTCAGTAATTTTTTTAATCGATCCATTCCAGACTGAGCTTCGACTGTCCAGTTAAATGATTTTTTTGTCGATACCACTTCTGTGATGGCTAGTTTTTCTTCAGCAAAGTTAGGAATGAACTTTCTTTACCAACCACATACGCCCAGGAATCCTCTGACTTGTTTTAGATTTTTGGGAGTTGGCCAGCTAAGAATACAGGAGATTTTTGATGGGCCTGTAGATATTCCACCACATCCTATTACAAATCCTAGATAGATAGTTGATTTTTGTAATACGAAACTGACTCTTTGACAGGTGAGATTAGCTTTTCTAAATTGCTCTGCTAATCTTACCAATACTGCAAGATGTTCCGAAAAAGTTTCCGAAACTAAACACAGGTCATCAATGTAACCAAACAAACAATAATGCAGTTCAGGACGAATGAGGGCATCCGTCAGCCGGCACATTGCGGATGGAGCATTACATAGCCCAAATGGCAGCATTGGCACGGAGTAACACAACAAGGTTGCGTACCCCACAGGGTCTTATCACAAATTATGCATATGCTTGCCTCAGCTGTGGCTGACGGCTGATTACAGGTAAAACTATGCTGTAACGGCATATTAATAATATACATCTTCCTTCGACATTTTTGGGAATCGAAAATTAAAATTGAAATGACATTAAAAAAACAAAAAAAAAACGTCGTTAACTACGAATACATTCCTTGGGGGATTTATTAAATGGGCAATCAATTTTATAGGCAATTCTCCACTTGTATACTGATAAACCGATGATACCGTTATTTTGGCCGTACTCCTCGAATGTCCAGCTAAATTTCACACAGATCCTTAACTCATCATTTGACAAATTTTGAACTACAATGTATGGCAACTCAATATGTCACTCAAAATAATTACTTATTTCAGCAAAAATGTATTCATCTAACTTCGGTCGAACGTATTCACACGCGTAAACACTCGAGTTCCAGAAGCAGAGTAAATAGTATTTACTAAATAGAAGAAAAATTTCAAAATGTATTATAAGATCCGCATAAAAGCAAAACGAGTTGATCATCTGAAATGTTTTTTTTTTCTCGTTAATGGAATATTTTTTCTGGATTACTTTGGAGTTGTCAGGCTCACCTGGTCGACCTAATCTTGTACTAGCAACAATTACCGAGTTCCAAACTTTTCCGATGTTCTCCAATAAAAAAAAAAAAAAAAAAAAGAGTCTGAAGCTAAAAATATGTCTGTATATGATGCGTAATGATGGGTTTACTACTTGTAATTCCAACCAGAAATATCAGGCCTATCACAACTGTTGGTTGTTCCAACTAAATATATTAATTAGCACTTCCAAGTATTTCCTCACCTCTTTTCCAGTCGAGCTTCAGTCATGCACCACGTTGTGCGCCAAAAATGATGTAATGTTAAGATCGTTGACATTTAAAAACATAAATGCCGAAATTCTCCATTCGCCGGATATAGTCAAACGGTCGGGACCCGTCAACGAACTAGCTCTGTTCGGGAATGTGGGCGGGGGTTTTGTTGTTGACCTATCTCAGTACACTAAGTTAATTTTGTTTATGGGGTCCTTAAAAAGCCCTGTTGGGTAATACTCAAATGAGTTAATCCTTCCGGTCAAATTCAACACAAAGATCGTAGAAAGGATAATCGCAAAAACGGCAACAAAAAAAGGAAAATCGCGATGTTGAAGATGAAATCGACTTGGATGCAGTGCCGCCTACTTCTGCTGGAACAGAAGTCAGATTCTGACGCAGATGTCGAGTCGGTCGACATGGAAGAGATGGTCTCGCCGAGTGCGTCTACTCGCAATGAAGTTACTCACGATTAGGACCCCAATCTAAGCACTGCCACTGAGATACGCGATTGTTCCCTATCAAACGTTGAAAATGTTGAGTCTGTTGAAGTTCGGCCAACAAGACCATCTAAACCTCCCCCACTCATTGCTGAGGGTATCACCAACGTTGTTGGTCTACTGGAAGCACTAAATGATGTCACGCCGCTTGACAGCTTTATGCTAAAATTCAGTGGTGGTGGTACAGTAAGGGTAATACCAAATGGTATTGACGCCTACAGGGCTATTCAGAGTTTGTTCAAGGATAAGCGAATCCCGTTTTATTCATACCTACTGAAAGAAGATAGAGGTTTCCGCATGGTGATCAGGGGACTGCATCCATCCCTGCAGAAAATTGATCGCATCAAAGATGAGCTGGCCAGACTTGGGCACGCGGTGCGTGGTGTCCAAACCATCACAAGTCGCGTTACTAAAAAGGAGCTGAATCTGTGTTATTTGGAGTTGGAGCCGGCTGCAAATAACAAAGAAGTTTACAATCTACACTCCATCTCTCAGGTGCGCATTTCAGTAGACCCTGACGGCCCTGACCGCCATACGGCACATTCCCAGTGCCACCGTTGTCAGGAATTCGGCCATACGATGAAGTAGTGCCAAAAACAGCATCGCTGCATGAAGTATGGCTCAGCACATGCAAGTCAGGTGTGCGAAAAACCGTTGAACGCTGACTAAATGTGCTAGCTTCCAAGTATTTGCCACGGGAGGTGCAACACACTACTCAACAACAATAGGCCAACAGCAATTGACTGTCTGACGGCCTTGGTGTATCCGAGAGAATTGAGCTTAACCCCGACCACATCCCTTTGATCGTTGAGTACATAGTGGCTGCAGCTCTGAATGCTCCCAAGATACGTCTTCTGCCGATCAAGGCAAACATCACCCGATTCCGTCACGGGTTGGAGGAGCTTGTCAACTTAAACATGGAGCTGCGTTCACTGGCTGATATTGACGATGCAGCGGTGGTATTCCTACGTAATATTAACGTGGCGGCGGATAATTCCAACTCAGCCCCTTTTAAAACCAGAGGTTTTGGATCTGGTAAGGCACAAGAGAGCACTGCGTCGTCACTATATGCGCTCACTCAACCCGTTGGATCTGAGGGACTTTAGGCGGGGCTGCGTACGAGCTGCGAAAGCTGCTGTTTGACATTAAGAGCAAATATTTCCAGGATATGCTCCTCAATGCCGATCCCAATAAGAATCATGGATTCAATTTGTGGAAGGCAACGCGCTGTGTCAAGCGGCAGACACTCAGGCGAATCCCCATTATGCAACCGGACAACACTTGGTGTCCGCTTACAGATTCGCAGGCTTAACTCCACTAAGGCCCCTGGCTATTATGGCATTGACGGCAGAGTTCCTAAGGCCCTCCCAGAGAAGGGAGTGATGTTCTTGGTGCTACTTTTTAACTCCATGGTTCGCATCCACCACTTTCCCGCTCCGTGGAAGTGCGCTGTGATTGCTATGATTCCGAAACCTGGCAAGCTGGATAATCTTGTCTCGTCATATCGACCGACGGCGTGTAACCAGTAACCTGTGTGCTAGAATCAAGTGGAAGATCGAGAAGCAGAGTAAATAGTATTTACTAAATAGAAGAAGTTGATCATCTGAAATGTTTTTTTTTTTCGTTAATTGAATATTTTTTCTGAATTACTTTGGAGTTGTCAGGCTCACCTGGTCGACCTAATCTTGTACTAGCAACATTTAACGAGTTCCAAAATAGCTACGACTTTTCCGATGTTCTCCAATAAAAAAAAGAAACAGAGTCTGAAGCTAAAAATATGTCTGTATATGATGCGTATCAACACGTTCTTGCACTCTACACACATCTCTTGCT
The DNA here is from genome assembly GCA_018904325.1 of Drosophila murphyi. Classification (NCBI taxonomy): domain Eukaryota; kingdom Metazoa; phylum Arthropoda; class Insecta; order Diptera; family Drosophilidae; genus Drosophila; species Drosophila murphyi. The sequence continues at coordinate 5,500 of JAEIFX010000529.1, read as the reverse complement.
TCATAATGGTGGGTTTACTACTTGTAATTCCAACCAGAAACATCAGGCCTATCACAACTGTTGGTTGTTCCAACTAAATATATTAATTAGCACTTCCAAGAGTAGTAGGGAAATGGGGATTCTATGACAGGATGCAGGTTATTGCTTTTTCGATTTTTAATTGCTTCATTATTGGAGTTAATTTATTGCTTTTGGGTGGGGAGTGACAGGTGTGTGACCTTTTTTAGGAAAATGTGTGATTTTGGATCACGTATGAGACATTTATGATCGAAGGGATAGATTTATGGCTGACCCTTTTTTATTGTGGGTTGGCTTGAGGTGGAGGATCACTCAGCAGCACTTGTGTGTGCGTACGTGATTGTAGTTTAAAGGAGAATATTGTGTGCTAGGCATGTAACCTGTAACCTGTGTGCTAGAACCAGGTGGAGGATCACTCAGCAGCACATGTGTATGCGTACGTGATTGTGGTTTTAAGGAGGATATTGTGTGCTAGGCGTGTAACCTGTAACCTGTGTTTTAGAATCAAGTGGAAGATCAGCTAGCAGCTGGCGCACTGTTGAGCATGTACATGATTTTTGAGGGTGCAATGATCAGTGGAAAGGTAATGCTCGCTTCTCTTTTCTCACTTTTTTGTCAATGCATAGGACTCATACGAGACCTCACACCTGAATGTTTTCCCACACAATAATTAAAGTATTATTGGTGTAAACTGTTGTTAAGTAGGTACTTCGCACGTACATTTGCCACGTGCTGCTACCTTCTTCGTGTGTTTGGTTCTCTCCCTTTTTACAGTGCACTCTGTTTGTGCACCTTTGAAATAATAGCCTGCGTTGCTTTGTACACCTGTGGGCTTCATACATAGGTTTGTAGAGTTGAAAATGTTTAAATAAAAGAACTTATTTTTTTCTAATTTTTATAATATATTTTATTTATTGTTATAGTTTAATTTTAGTATACATGTACATTATGAAAGTATATTATTTTTATTATTATCCATTTTGCTTAACCTCTTTCTTAAGTTAGTGTATTGAAATATAAGACGATCCAGTTTTCTTTTATATGATACAAAGTAGTGGCAAGCACATGTATCAACTCCTTCTCTGGCGTTATCCGAAGACCATGAGCACACTGTCAAGTGCTTTCCATATTTTGATTTAATTAGACGATCATTTTCATATTCCAATCCAATGATAGAGTTTTAGTTAAATTGCTTGGGTTCTCAAATGATCAGAACTCTTTGGTAAATATCAATGAAGTTCTAAAAAAAAAGAAGGGCTTAAAAATGTACGTGTTCGTACTATTAATAGATTAAAATTTTATGATAAGTATTAATTTGTGATGAACCTGTCAGTAATTTCCATTAAACCTTTCGGACATGTGCATTAAGGTTTTCGGTATTCAGTATATGAAATTTCGGATATAAGAGAGCGTATTGAATACAAGTATCTCATTCAAAAGATGTCGAGGAACATTCAAGAGCTATTCAACTTTGTGGACGACTATGAGAATTCGATTTGAGGCAACTGATGCCCTGGCTGATTCCAACTAAAGAAACAACTAAGGAAGTGAATCCTCAATTCACACCAGAGCTGAGTCCATCGGAATGGATTGAGCTCCTAGAAATTTCTCCCAGAGAGAAACGGAAAATTCGCTGAGCTTCTTGCCGAGGAGTCCATTGCTGAGGAATGGGAGATAAGAAAATTTTTTTATGCTGATGATGAACTAGAAAATTCACCAGAATTTGTAATCTTTATTGAAAATATTTAATAATAATAATAATTAATGCAAATTATCTTAATACTAAGTCAAATCAAATTATATTTCATCTTTAATCCACATTTAAATAAAAAAAAATAAAATAAACATTACAAAATACATATTTCTTTGTGTTATTATTTATTCCACACATGCATACATACATACATACTTTATTTTCAGCTTCATGAATTCAAAAAAAAATTCGTATATACAACCTAAAATCGTTTGTTTATCTTCTTCTTCTTTTTACCCAGGTACACTGCATTTGTATTTATATTTTTAATAGAGACACACGCAGTTACACGCACACACTTGCAACCCCAAATCGTGTGTTTATCTTCTTCTTCTTTTTATACAGGTTCACCGCATTTCTAAATACAGGCACAAACAGATATCCAGATACATAAACACACGCACACACATTTTCAAATATTCATATAGATACATATATATATATTGTATTTCTTCTTTCTTTTTTCATATCATACATTTTCTGCTTTCATAAATTAAAGTAAAAGAGACAGATGGACTTCTTTTTGGTTTTAAATATTTTATTTACATTTTGTTCCTTCTTAGTTTTACTTAATTTTATTTATTTATTAATTGTGAGCCATAGCACACATCACGCCGACGGTCGGCAAAGACGACAACAACCGGAATTGCAAATTGGTAATAGACCACCGCGAAAACAAGACCGTCCACGTCGCCAACATCCACCACCTGTAATTAGTCTACAAAGCGTACAGGATATTGTAGAGCAAACGGTTAGCAGACTGTTAGCAAATATGCTAAGGCCATTAAATGCTAATCTTATAGTATCTGCAGAGGAGATATCTGCCCGTACAAGCAACCTTGGTGGTTCCTTCAATAATCGCCAGGGTTTCCTGCAACATAAAGTTGCAGGCCCATTTTGATGGAACCTCACAAGGATTGTCTGTAGAAGAGTTTTTATATCGGTTTAAGATATTAACCCAAGAAAACTTGTAAGGCGATTTCGAATCTTTTGGGCGTAATATTCACTTGCCCTTAATCGGAAAGGTTATGGATTGGTACTAGCGCTACCACAAGCATGCAGACAAATGGAATTGGACTGATTTTGTCAAGCCATACGAGCGCAATATAGAGAGAGATAACAGGATGCCTACAAAATAAGTGAAGAACTACAAGCTTCCGATGTATCATTATCTGAACCTGGTAGTATCTTAATAGACAATATAATTCGTTTTAAGCCATATCGTGAAAGGTTAAGTAAATATTATGAAATTAGGAAAAGGATATTTTCAAGCGAGATACCGGCATGTTGCAGAAATACTTGTCGCCGAAGAATGCATATAGGGATAATTAAAAAGATGCGAAGATTATTAATCGCAACAGTTTTTCAGAATAACAACGATATGCGTAGTTATGCAAAGGTATCGTTTTTAGAATTTGAAATTAGGTTTACTAGATACCGGAGCCAATATCAGTTGTATAGGTTCCGAATTCACCAAAACAACGTTTAGTAAATACACCCAATACAAACCCATAACTTCGCACGTAAAAACCGCAGATGGCAAAAGTCATCAAGTGCTTGGAACATTATTAGAGCGTATGAAAATCTGAAATACCCGTTGTGCGATCGTGAATTATTTCCAACTAGAGTCGATTGTCGAATTATTCCCAAATTATGAAAAACAAGGCCTAGGACGTACCTCATTAGTCAAGCATCATATTGAAGTAGGGGACGCGAAGCCAATTAAACAACGATATTATCCGGTTAGTCCAGCGGTTAAAAAAGCTTATGTACGCCAAAATAGATCGTATGATAAAGTTAGAAGTGATTGAGCCTTCCAATAGTCCCTGGAGCTCGCCAATGCGATTGGTAGTTAAGCCCAATAAAGTTCGATTATGTGAATGATGTTACGAAAAAGGATGCATACCCTTTGCAGAACATAGACGGTATTTTTGCTAGACTTCCAAAAGCTAACGTAATCACCAAATTAGATTTAAATGATGCGTATTGGCAAATTAAACTGTCCGAGGATTCAAAGCCTCTAACAGTCTTCACAGTGCCTGGAAGACCACTTTATCAATTTACGGTAATGCCATTTGGGCTATGTAATGCTCCATCCACAATGTGCCGGCTGACGGATGCTCTCATTCGTCCTGATCTACATTATTGTTTGTTCGGTTACATTGATAACCTGTGTTTAGTTTCGGAAACTTTTTCGGAACATCTTGCAGTATTGGTAAGATAAGCAGAGCAGTTTAGAAAAGCTTATCACACCTGTCAAAGAGTCAGTTTCGTATTACAAAAATCAACTATCTATCTAGGATTTGTAATAGGCCCATCAAAAATCTCCTGTATTCTTAGCTGGCCAGCTCCCAAAAACCAAAAACAAGTCAGAGGATTCCTAGGCGTATGTGGTTGGTACAGAAAGTTCATTCCTAACTTTGCTGAAGAAAAACTTGCCATCACAGACGACGGCAAATCACAATTATAAATTATATTTATAAGTGCAAAATTAAATTTAGTTATAAGTGCAAAATTGTTGGTATTGGTGCTCTCAAAACAATGAATAAATAATTAAATTATTAAATGAAACCTGTGGACAAGTTTCACTAAGTGAAAAGTGTATATCACCTGAAAAAATAGTCTATACATTTCATTTAAGCAGTATGCTTGCATACAAAAATTCCATTTAATACATAATTAAATAAGTCGGCCGAATCTATAATATCAAACCAAGACAACATAGACAACAAACCATTGACAACAACAACACCATTTACGAGAAGGCCTTCATCGTGAAATTTGGGTGAGTCTTTGCATTGTTTGTCCCACTGTAAAGGCTCGCGCAGGCTTTTGCACGTGTGTGACAAAACGACAAGAACAAAGAGAGAGAGAGAGAGTGAGCAATGAATTGAGATCGAGCTAAAACGAGCGTGAGCGAGGTTATTCGTAAGCGAGATGATTAAGCTCTAAACCCTCTTGCGCTCTCTGCTCTCTTGGATATTGATGATCTTTTGTTTTGATTGACTCTTTCAACGTAACTTTATAATAACTTAATATGTAACGTAATGAACACTTGAAATAGAAAATTTTGAATTAAAGTACAATTATCCCACCCTTGTTAAACATTGATTACAACATTAACTTACTTTTATCTACAATCACACATATATGCCCTTATTAATTTTTACATATAAATAAAACTTTTATTCACAGCAGTGAAAGTGAAATGGAGAACATGTGATAAAGAACAAAAATGAGAAATATAAATAATAAATAACATGAATAAAAATGCTAGTTGAATTAGTTAAAACTAAAGAACAAAATTTAATATAATTTGCTTTTGTTTGACAAATAATTTAGCACTGGAAAACATTTTAACGAATCTTCAGGTACAAAAAAAAAATAATAATTTGTAGTAGGGATGGGGATTCTATGACAGGAAGCGGGTTATTGTTATTCTTTTTGATTTTTAATTGCTTCATTATGTTGGGCTTAATTTATTGCTTTTGGGTGGGGGGGTGACAGGTGTGTAACCTTTCCTTTTTTGAAAAAATGTGTGGTTTTGGACACTCATTGCTAGAGACACTTATGATCGAAGGGTATATATTTACGTCTGACCCTTTTTTTATTGTGGGTTGACATCAGGTGGAGGATCACTCATCGGCACTTGTGTGTGCATACGTGATTGTGTTTTTAAGGTGGATGCTATTGTGTAGGGGATATTGTGTGCTAGGCGTGTAACCTGTA
>JAEIFX010000528.1:0-11642 GCA_018904325.1 Drosophila murphyi | reverse complement strand
TTAATTATTGGCGTTTTTGACGGAGATATGGCCATTAACATAATATATAATTTTAGACGAGTCTGAAGTCATTTTCTTTAAATGCAGTTTTGTTTAAAAAATCGAGCAATTTCTAAAAAAACTCCATATTGGAAGTGGGGCCATTTTTTGACAGAGATATGGCCATTAATACAATATATAACTTTTGATGAGTCTGAAGTCATTTTGTATAATTGCAGTTTTGTTTCACAAATCGAGCAATTTCTAAAAATACCTTCATATTTGAAGTGGAGCCATTTTTTGACGGAGATATGGCCATTAATATAATATATAAATTTCGATGAGTCTGAAGACATTTTCTTTAAATGCAGTTTTGTTTTAAAAATCTAGCAAATTCTAAAAATACTTTCATATTTGAAGTGGGGCCATTTTTGACGGAGATATGGCCATTAATACAATATGTAATTTTAGATGAGTCTGAAGTCATTTTGTTTAAATTCAGTTTTGTTTCAAAAATCGAGCAAATTCTAAAAATACCTTCATATTTGAAGTGGAGCCATTTTTGACGGAGATATGGCCATTAATATAATATATAAATTTGGATGAGTCTGAAGACATTTTCTTTAAATGCAGTTTTGTTTTAAAAATCGAGCAAATTCTAAAAATACCTTCATATTTGAAGTGGGGCCATTTTTGAGGGAGATATGGCCATTTATATAATATATAATATTAGATGAGTCTGAAGTCATTTTCTTTAAAAGCTGTTTTGTTTAAAAAATCGAGCAATTTCTAAAAGTAACTCCATCTTTGAAATGGGGCCATTTTTGACGGAGATATGGCCATTAATAAAATATATAACTTTTGATGAGTCTGAAGTCATTTTGTATAAATGCAGTTTTGTTTAAAAAATCGAGCAATTTCTAAAAGTAACTCCATCTTTGAAATGGGGTCATTTTTGACGGAGATATGGCCATTAATAAAATATATAACTTTTGATGAGTCTGAAGTCATTTTGTTTAAATGCAGTTTTGTTTCACAAATCGAGCAATTTCTAAAAATACCTTCATATTTGAAGTGGGGCCATTTTTGACGGAGATATGGCCATTAATATAATATATAAATTTTGATGAGTCTGAAGACATTTTCTTTAAATGCAGTTTTGTTTTAAAAATCTAGCAAATGGGGCCATTTTTGACGGAGATATGGCCATTAATACAATATATAATTTTAGATGAGTCTGAAGTCATTTTCTTTAAATGCAGTTTTGTTTCAAAAATCGAGCAAATTTTAAAAATACCTTCAGATTTTAAGTGGGGCCATTTTTTGACGGAGATATGGCCATTAATATAATATATAAATTTGGATGAGTCTGAAGACATTTTCTTTAAATGCAGTTTTGTTTTAAAAATCGAGCAAATTCTAAAAATACCTTCATATTTGAAGTGGGGCCATTTTTGACGGAGATATGGCCATTAATATAATATATAATTTTAGATGAGTCTGAAGTCATTTTCTTTAAATGCAGTTTTGTTTCAAAAATCGAGCAAATTCTAAAAATACCTTCAGATATTTGAAGTGGGGCCATTTTTTGACGGAGATATGGCCATTAATATAATATATAAATTTGGATGAGTCTGAAGACATTTTCTTTAAATGCAGTTTTGTTTTAAAAATCGAGCAAATTCTAAAAATACCTTCATATTTGAAGTGGGGCCATTTTTGACGGAGATATGGCCATTAATATAATATATAATTTTAGATGAGTCTGAAGTCATTTTCTTTAAAATGCAGTTTTGTTTAAAAAATCGAGCAATTTCTAAAAGTAACTCCATCTTTGAAATGGGGCCATTTTTGACGGAGATATGGCCATTAATAAAATATATAACTTTTGATGAGTCTGAAGTCATTTTGTTTAAATGCAGTTTTGTTTAAAAAATCGAGCAATTTCTAAAAATAACTCCATATTTGAAGTGGGGCCATTTTTGACGGAGATATGGCCATTAATACAATATATAATTTTAGATGAGTCTGAAGACATTTTCTTTAAATGCAGTTTTGTTTAAAAAATCGAGCAATTTCTAAAAGTAACTCCATCTTTGAAGTGGGGCCATTTTTGACGGAGATATGGCCATTAATAAAATATATAATTTTAGATGAGTCTGAAGTCATTTTGTTTAAATGCAGTTTTGTTTCAAAAATCGAGCAATTTCTAAAAATACCTTCATATTTGAAGTGGGGCCATTTTTGACAGAGATATGGCCATTAATACAATAAATAATCTTGGATGAGTCTGAAGACATTTTCTTTAAATGCAGTTTTGTTTAAAAATCGAGCAATTTCTAAAAATAACTCCATATTTGAAGTGGGGCCATTTTTGACAGAGATATGGCCATTAATACAATATATAATTTTAGATGAGTCTGAAGTCATTTTGTTTAAATGCAGTTTTGTTTCACAAATCGAGCAATTTCTAAAAATACCTTCATATTTGAAGTGGGGCCATTTTTGACGGAGATATGGCCATTAATACAATATATAATTTTAGATGAGTCTGAAGACATTTTCTTTAAATGCAGTTTTGTTTAAAAAATTGAGCAAATTCTAAAAATACATCCAGATTTTAAGTGGGGCCATTTTTGACGGAGATATGGCCATTAATACAATATATAATTTTAGATGAGTCTGAAGTCATTTTCTTTAAATGCAGTTTTGTTTCATAAATCGAGCAAATTCTAAAAATAACTTCATTATTTGAAGTGGGGCCATTTTTTGACGGAGATATGGCCATTAATACAATATATAATTTTAGATGAGTCTGAAGTCATTTTCTTTAAATGCAGTTTTGTTTCAAAAATCGAGCAATTTCTAAAAGTAACTTCATATTTGAAGTGGGGCCATTTTTGACGGAGATATGGCCATTAATACAATATATAATTTTAGATGAGTCTGAAGTCATTTTCATTAAATGCAGTTTTGTTTCAAAAATCGAGCAATTTCTAAAAGTAACTTCATATTTTATGTGGGGCCATTTTTGACAGAGATATGGCCATTAATACAATATATAACTTTAGATGAGTCTGAAGTCATTTTGTTTAAATGCAGTTTTGTTTCACAAATCGAGCAATTTCTAAAAATACCTTCATATTTGAAGTGGGGCCATTTTTGACGGAGATATGGCCATTAATATAATATATAAATTTGGATGAGTCTGAAGACATTTTCTTTAAATGCAGTTTTGTTTTAAAAATCGAGCAAATTCTAAAAATACCTTCATATTTGAAGTGGGGCCATTTTTGACGGAGATATGGCCATTAATACAATATATAATTTTAGATGAGTCTGAAGTCATTTTGTTTAAATGCAGTTTTGTTTCAAAAATCGAGCAAATTCTAAAAATACCTTCATATTTGAAGTGGGGCCATTTTTGACGGAGATATGGCCATTAATATAATATATAATTTTGGATGAGTCTGAAGACATTTTCTTTAAATGCAGTTTTGTTTTAAAAATCGAGCAAATTCTAAAAATACCTTCATATTTGAAGTGGGGCCATTTTTGACGGAGATATGGCCATTAATATAATATATAATTTTAGATGAGTCTGAAGACATTTTCTTTAAATGCAGTTTTGTTTCAAAAATCGAGCAAATTCTAAAAATACCTTCATATTTGAAGTGGGGCCATTTTTGACGGAGATATGGCCATTAATATAATATATAATTTTAGATGAGTCTGAAGTCATTTTCTTTAAATGCAGTTTTGTTTAAAAAATCGAGCAAATTTCTAAAAATAACTTCATATTTGAAGTGGGGCCATTTTTGACGGAGATATGGCCATTATAATATAATATATAATTTTAGATGAGTCTGAAGTCATTTTCTTTAAATGCAGTTTTGTTTAAAAAATCGAAAATTTCTAAAAGTAACTCCATCTTTGAAATAGGGGCCATTTTTGACGGAGATATGGCCATTAATAAAATATATAACTTTAGATGAGTCTGAAGTCATTTTGTTTAAATGCAGTTTTGTTTAAAAAATCGAGCAATTTCTAAAAATAACTTCATCTTTGAAGTGGGGCCATTTTTGACGGAGATATGGCCATTAATATAATATATAATTTTAGATGAGTCTGAAGTCATTTTCTTTAAATGCAGTTTTGTTTAAAAAATCGAGCAATTTCTAAAAGTAACTCCATCTTTGAAATGGGGCCATTTTTGACGGAGATATGGCCATTAATAAAATATATAACTTTAGATGAGTCTGAAGTCATTTTGTTTAAATGCAGTTTTGTTTCAAAAATCGAGCAATTTCTAAAAATACCTTCATATTTGAAGTGGGACTATTTTTGACAGAGATATGGCCATTAATACAATAAATAATCTTGGATGAGTCTGAAGACATTTTCTTTAAATGCAGTTTTGTTTAAAAATCGAGCAATTTCTAAAAGTAACTCCATATTGGAAGTGGGGCCATTTTTGACAGAGATATGGCCATTAATACAATATATAACTTTTGATGAGTCTGAAGTCATTTTGTAAAAAAAAAAAAAAAAATATTAAATTTAAAAATTTTATAAAATATATAATTTTAGAGACAAGACATTTTCTTTAAATGCAGTTTTGTTTAAAAAATCGAGCAATTTCTAAAAATAACTTATGTTATTGGGGGGCCATTTTTGAGAGAGATGATATTAATATAATATATAATAAAATTTTAGATGAGTCTGAAGTCATTTTCTTTAAATGCAGTTTTGATTCATAAATCGAGCAAATTATAAAAATAACTTCATTATTGGCGTGGGGCCATTTTTGACGGAGATATGGCCATTAATACAATATATAATTTTAGATGAGCCTGAAGTCATTTTCTTTAAATGCAGTTTTGTTTCAAAAATCGAGCAATTTCTAAAAGTAACTTCATATTATATGTGGGGCCATTTTTGACGGAGATATGGCCATTAATACAATATATAATTTAGATGAGTCTGAAGACATTTTCATTAAATGCAGTTTTGTTTAAAAAATCGAGCAATTTCTAAAAGTAACTCCATATTTGAGGTGATGGCATTTTTGACAGAGATATGGCCATTAATACAATATATAACTTTAGATGAGTCTGAAGTCATTTTGTTTAAATGAAGTTTTGTTTCACAAATCGAGTAATTTCTAAAAATACCTTCATATTTGAAGTGGGGCCATTTTTGACGGAGATATGGCCATTAATATAATATATAAATTTGGATGAGTCTGAAGACATTTTCTTTAAATGCAGTTTTGTTTTAAAAATCTAGCAAATTCTAAAAATACCTTTATATTTGAAGTGGGGCCATTTTTGATGGAGATATGGCCATTAATACAATATATAATTTTAGATGAGTCTGAAGTCATTTTGTTTAAATTCAGTTTTGTTTCAAAAATCGAGCAAATTCTAAAAATACCTTCATATTTGAAGTGGAGCCATTTTTGACGGAGATATGGCCATTAATATAATACATAAATTTGGATGAGTCTGAAGACATTTTCTTTAAATGCAGTTTTGTTTTAAAAATCGAGCAAATTCTAAAAATACCTTCATATTTGAAGTGGGGCCATTTTTGACGGAGATATGGCCATTAACATAATATATAATATTAGATGAGTCTGAAGACATTTTCTTTAAATGCAGTTTTGTTTCAAAAATCGAGCAAAGTATAAAAATAACTTCATATTTTATATGGGGCCATTTTTGATGGAGATGTGGCCATTAATACAATATATAATTTTAGATGAGTCTGAAGTCATTTTCTTTAAATGCAGTTTTGTTTAAAAAATCGAGCAATTTCTAAAAGTAACTTCATCTTTGAAGTGGGGCCATTTTTGACGGAGATATGGCCATTAATAAAATATATAATTTTAGATGAGTCTGAAGTCATTTTGTTTAAATGCAGTTTTGTTTAAAAAATCGAGCAAAGTCTAAAAATAACTTCATTATTGAAGTGGGGCCATTTTTGACGGAGATATGGCCATTAATATAATATATAATTTTAGATGAGTCTGAAGTCATTTTCTTTAAATGCAGTTTTGTTTAAAAAATCGAGCAATTTCTAAAAATAACTTCATATTTGAAATGGGGCCATTTTTGACGGAGATATGGCCATTAATAAAATATATAACTTTAGATGAGTCTGAAGTCATTTTGTTTAAATGCAGTTTTGTTTCAAAAATCGAGCAATTTCTAAAAATACCTTCATATTTGAAGTGGGGCCATTTTTGACAGAGATATGGCCATTAATACAATAAATAATTTTGGATGAGTCTGAAGTCATTTTCTTTAAATGCAGTTTTGTTTAAAAAATCGAGCAATTTCTAAAAGTAACTCCATATTGGAAGTGGGGCCATTTTTGACAGAGATATGGCCATTAATACAATATATAATTTTAGATGAGTCTGAAGTCATTTTGTTTAAATGCAGTTTTGTTTCAAAATCGAGCAATTTCTAAAAATAACTTCATATTTGAAGTGGGGCCATTTTTGACGGAGATATGGCCATTAATATAATATATAATTTTAGATGAGTCTGAAGTCATTTTCTTTAAATGCAGTTTTGTTTCATAAATCGAGCAAATTATAAAAATAACTTCATTATTTGGAGTGGGGCCATTTTTGACGGAGATATGGCCATTAATACAATATATAATTTTAGATGAGCCTGAAGTCATTTTCTTTAAATGCAGTTTTGTTTCAAAAATCGAGCAATTTCTAAAAGTAACTTCATATTTGAAGTGGGGCCATTTTTGACGGAGATATGGCCATTAATACAATATATAATTTAGATGAGTCTGAAGACATTTTCATTAAATGCAGTTTTGTTTAAAAAATCGAGCAATTTCTAAAAGTAACTCCATATTTGAGGTGATGGCATTTTTGACAGAGATATGGCCATTAATACAATATATAACTTTAGATGAGTCTGAAGTCATTTTGTTTAAATGCAGTTTTGTTTCACAAATCGAGCAATTTCTAAAAATACCTTCATATTTGAAGTGGGGCCATTTTTGACGGAGATATGGCCATTAATATAATATATAATTTTGGATGAGTCTGAAGACATTTTCTTTAAATGCAGTTTTGTTTTAAAAATCTAGCAAATTCTAAAAATACCTTTATATTTGAAGTGGGGCCATTTTTGATGGAGATATGGCCATTAATACAATATATAATTTTAGATGAGTCTGAAGTCATTTTCTTTAAATGCAGTTTTGTTTCAAAAATCGAGCAATTTCTAAAAATACCTTCATATTTGAAGTGGGGCCATTTTTGACGGAGATATGGCCATTAATATAATATATAAATTTGGATGAGTCTGAAGACATTTTCTTTAAATGCAGTTTTGTTTTAAAAATCGAGCAAATTCTAAAAATACCTTCATATTTGAAGTGGGGCCATTTTTGACGGAGATATGGCCATTAATATAATATATAATTTAGATGAGTCTGAAGACATTTTCTTTAAATGCAGTTTTGTTTCAAAAATCGAGCAAAGTATAAAAATAACTTCATATTTTATGTGGGGCCATTTTTGACGGAGATATGGCCATTAATACAATATATAATTTTAGATGAGTCTGAAGTCATTTTGTTTAAATGCAGTTTTGTTTCAAAAATCGAGCAAAGTCTAAAAATAACTTCATATTTGGAGTGGGGCCATTTTTGACGGAGATATGGCCATTAACATAATATATAATTTTAGATGAGTCTGAAGACATTTTCTTTAAATGCAGTTTTGTTTCAAAAATCGAGCAAAGTCTAAAAATAACTTCATATTTTAGTGGGGCCATTTTTGACGGAGATATGGCCATTAATATAATATATAATTTTAGATGAGTCTGAAGACATTTTCTTTAAATGCAGTTTTGTTTAAAAAATCGAGCAATTTCTAAAAGTAACTCCATCTTTGAAATGGGGCCATTTTTGACGGAGATATGGCCATTAATAAAGATATATAACTTTAGATGAGTCTGAAGTCATTTTGTTTAAATGCAGTTTTGTTTCAAAAATCGAGCAATTTCTAAAAATACCTTCATATTTGAAGTGGGGCTATTTTTGACAGAGATATGGCCATTAATACAATATATAATTTTAGATGAGTCTGAAGACATTTTCTTTAAATGCAGTTTTGTTTAAAAATCGAGCAATTTCTAAAAGTAACTCCATATTGGAAGTGGGGCCATTTTTGACAGAGATATGGCCATTAATACAATATATAATTTTAGATGAGTCTGAAGTCATTTTGTTTAAATGCAGTTTTGTTTCACAAATCGAGCAATTTCTAAAAATACCTTCATATTTGAAGTGGGGCCAATTTTTGACAGAGATATGGCCATTAATATAATATATAATTTTAGATGAGTCTGAAGACATTTTCTTTAAATGCAGTTTTGTTTAAAAAATCGAGCAATTTCTAAAAGTAACTTTATTATTGGAGTGGGCCCATTTTTGGGAGAGATATGGCCATTAATATAATATATAATTTTAGATGAGTCTGAAGTCATTTTCTTTAAATGAAGTTTTGATTCATAAATCGAGCAAAGTATAAAAATAACTTCATTATTGGCGTGGGGCCATTTTTGACGGAGATATGGCCATTAATACAATATATAATTTTAGATGAGTCCGAAGTCATTTTCTTTAAATGCAGTTTTGTTTCAAAAATCGAGCAATTTCTAAAAGAAACTTCATATTATATGTGGGGCCATTTTTGACGGAGATATGGCCATTAACATAATATATAATTTTAGACGAGTCTGAAGTCATTTTCTTTAAATGCAGTTTTGTTTAAAAAATCGAGCAATTTCTAAAAGTAACTCCATATTTGAAATGGGGCCATTTTTGACAGAGATATGGCCATTAATAAAATATATAGTTTTAGATGAGTCTGAAGTCATTTTGTTTAAATGCAGTTTTGTTTCACAAATCGAGCAATTTCTAAAAATACCTTCATATTTGAAGTGGGACTATTTTTGACAGAGATATGGCCATTAATACAATAAATAATCTTGGATAAGTCTGAAGACATTTTCTTTAAATGCAGTTTTGTTTAAAAAAACGAGCAATTTCTAAAAGTAACTTCATATTTGAAGTGGGGCCATTTTTGACAGAGATATGGCCATTAATACAATATATAACTTTAGATGAGTCTGAAGTCATTTTGTATAAATGCAGTTTTGTTTCACAAATCGAGCAATTTCTAAAAATACCTTCATATTTGAAGTGGGGCCAATTTTAACAGAGATATGGCCATTAATATAATATATAATTTTAGATGAGTCTGAAGTCATTTTGTTTAAATGCAGTTTTGTTTAAAAAATCGAGCAATTTCTAAAAGTAACTTTATTATTGGAGTGGGCCCATTTTTGACAGAGATATGGCCATTAATATAATATATAATTTTAGATGAGTCTGAAGTCATTTTCTTTAAATGCAGTTTTGATTCATAAATCGAGCAAAGTATAAAAATAACTTCATTATTGGTGTGGGGCCATTTTTTACGGAGATATGGCCATTGATACAATATATAATTTTAGATGAGTCTGAAGACATTTTCTTTAAATGCAGTTTTGTTTAAAAAATCTACCAATTTCTAAATGTAACTCCATATTTGAAGTGATGCCATTTTTGACAGAGATATGGCCATTAATACAATACATAACTTTAGATGAGTCTGAAGTCATTTTGTTTAAATGCAGTTTTGTTTCACAAATCGAGCAATTTCTAAAAATACCTTCATATTTGAAGTGGGGCCATTTTTGACGGAGATATGGCCATTAATATAATATATAATTTTAGATGAGTCTGAATTCATTTTCTTTAAATGCAGTTTCGTTTCAAAAATCGAGCAATTTCTAAAAATAACTTCATTATTGGCGTGGGGCCATTTTTGGCGGAGATATGGTCATTAACATAATATATAATTTTTAGACGAGTCTGAAGTCATTTTCTTTAAATGCAGTTTTGATTCATAAATCGAGCAAAGTATAAAAATAACTTCATTATTGGCGTGGGGCCATTTTTGGCGGAGATATGGCCATTAATACAATATATAATTTTAGACGAGTCTGAAGTCATTTTCTTTAAATGCAGTTTTGTTTAAAAAATCGAGCAATTTCCAAAAGTAACTCCATATTTGAAATGGGACCATTTTTGACAGAGATATGGCCATTAACAAAATATATAACTTTAGATGAGTCTGAAGTCATTTTGTTTAAATGCAGTTTTGTTTCACAAATCGAGCAATTCCTAAAAATACCTTCATATTTGAAGTGGGACTATTTTTGACAGAGATATGGCCATTAATACAATAAATAATCTTGGATGAGTCTGAAGACATTTTCTTTAAATGCAGTTTTGTTTAAAAAAACGAGCAATTTCTAAAAGTAACTTACATTAATACTGAAGTGGGGCCATTTTTAGACAGAGATATGGCCATTAATACAATATATAATTTTAGATGAGTCTGAAGTCATTTTGTTTAAATGCAGTTTTGTTTAAAAAATCGAGCAATTTCTAAAAGTAACTTTATTATTGAAGTGGGCCCATTTTTGACAGAGATATGGCCATTAATATAATATATAATTTTAGATGAGTCTGAAGTCATTTTGTTTAAATGCAGTTTTGATTCATAAATCGAGCAAAGTTTCAAAAAATAACTTCATTATTTGGTGTGGGGCCATTTTTGACGGAGATATGGCCATTAATACAATATATAATTTTAGATGAGTCTGAAGTCATTTTCTTTAAATGCAGTTTTGTTTCAAAAATCGAGCAATTTCTAAAAAGTAACTTCATATTTGATGTGGGGCCATTTTTGACAGAGATATGGCCATTAATACAATATATAACTTTAGATGAGTCTGAAGTCATTTTGTTTAAATGCAGTTTTGTTTCACAAAATCGAGCAATTTCTAAAAATACCTTCATATTTGAAGTGGGGCCATTTTTGACGGAGATATGGCCATTAATATAATATATAATTTTAGATGAGTCTGAAGACATTTTCTTTAAATGCAGTTTTGTTTTAAAAATCGAGCAATTTCTAAAAATACCTTCATATTTGAAGTGGGGCCATTTTTGACGGAGATATGGCCATTAATACAATATATAATTTTAGATGAGTCTGAAGTCATTTTCTTTAAATGCAGTTTTGTTTCAAAAATCGAGCAATTTCTAAAAAGTAACTTCATATTTGAAGTGGGGCCATTTTTGACGGAGATATGGCCATTAATACAATATATAATTTTAGATGAGTCTGAAGACATTTTCTTTAAATGCAGTTTTGTTTAAAAAAATCGAGCAATTTCTAAAAGTAACTCCATATTTGAAGTGGGGCCATTTTTGACAGAGATATGGCCATTAATACAATATATAACTTTAGATGAGTCTGAAGTCATTTTGTTTAAATGCAGTTTTGTTTCAAAAATCGAGCAATTTCTAAAAATACCTTCATATTTGAAGTGGGGCCATTTTTGACGGAGATATGGCCATTAATATAATATATAATTTTAGATGAGTCTGAAGTCATTTTCTTTAAATGCAGTTTTGTTTCAAAAATCGAGCAATTTCTAAAAATACCTTCATATTTGAAGTGGGGCCATTTTTGACGGAGATATGGCCATTAATACAATATATAA